>PVIJ01008743.1:0-71858 GCA_004024925.1 Scalopus aquaticus
GGGTGAAGCCACAGGGCTGTGCCGGTCTCGGGAGGATCCACCCGGTGTGCTGAGAGCCGGGCAGTCCAGGAAAGAAAAGCCGCGCATCATTTATGATTGTTTTCATTTTGTGTTTATTAAAGGCCTCTGCCCTGCTCTTAGAGGCTTCACTGCATGGCTCCTCAGCACTGCCTCTCCCGGGCCGCTCCTCCCTCCACCCTGGCGTGGGGAGCCCAGCCTGGGAGCAGGGCAGCCAGGCAGGGATCCACGCAGATCAAATGGAACTCGGCCGCTTCCTTTCTCCGCTCTGATCATATATTACTAAACGGATCCCCCGGGCCCTCACTCTGCACCCCACCTTCCGCCCCAAGCTAAGCATCTTAGCCTTCCTGACTTCCTCAGGCAGTCCAGAACATTCCACAAGGCCCCTCCCAGGCCCCCAGCACAGCCATTTCCCGTGGAAGGGTGCATGCATCTGTCCGTGCCCCTGGGCCCAGCGGCCACAACAGTGTGCAGCTCCCTGATTGACTTCTTTTAATATACTTCAGTGTAATTATAACTGCACAGAAGAGAGGACACACTGGCAAGTAACTGCACGGTACCTTGGCAAGGTTTTATACAATGCAAGTGAAGTTCCTCTCTGATTGTAGGGAGGGGACATGTCTGTCTGGGGCAGGGCTTACTGCAGGGTTCTGAGCCTGGGACGAGATTCTCGGGGGCGGAGTGGGCTCTTCTGCCCGGAAACGTTCCTGTATTTGCATGTGTTTTGCAGCCTCTTGACAGCTGACTGGTTGGTTCAGGCCTAATCCTCGGAGGGCTGCAACTGCAGGCTTAGGCCGCGGCTGCTCTGGCTGACGGTGGCTTTGGATTTGGAAACTGGAGCTCAAAGGGCCGGCTCGCTCTTCCTTTCAGAATCTCACCGGCTGTGCGTGCCTCTCCTCTGTCCCGCCCGAGAACGCCACCGTGGTTCCCGGAAAATGCCCCAGTCCCGGGTGCCAGGAGGCCTTCCTCACCTTCCTGTGCGTCATGTGTGTCTGCAGCATGATCGGGGCCATGGCTCAGACGCCCTCGGTCATCATCCTCATCAGGTGAGCTCCGCCCCGCACCAGCCCCGGCCCCGGGGTGCAGCTGTGCCTCCCCCACGTTGCAGACCCGAGGGCGAAGCAGGCTGGGTGCGTCTGCTATGCAGGAGGCCTGGAGGTCATGTCCACAGCCAAGGGGCAGGGCCCGGAGGGGCTTCTGTCAGCAGCAGGGCAGAGGGCGGGCTTTAAAGGCTCGAGAGGGGCAGCGGCCCAGGGGTTAGGTCCTTGGCTTGGGTTGATGGCCAGGGGCCTCGGGCAAGCAGCGGCAGTGGCCTTGCTAACCAAAGGCAGGTGGCCCCATGTCCGTCTGAATCTCTCCTAAGGAGAGAACGGGGGGCCGGGAAGCTGGATCGGGCAGCGCTTGAGCAACGCACCCAGAAGTCTCAGCCAGGCATGAGACAAGGTGGAGGCTGTGGGCTGAGAGCAGGTGCGGCCTCGAGGCTCCACGGGGCGGGCTGGAAGCACGTGCTCCCACGTGGTGCTCACCAAGATGACCGGGTGGTGGCTTCCGGGCCAGTTTGCCATCACAGCCATTGCAGGCAGGCACCAGGGCCCAGATGTGAGCCAGCCCCGGCCCCTGGAGCTCCAGAGCCTGCCTGCCCAGACAGGGGGAGACCCGCCAGCAAGGGGCTCTGGGGTGGCCGAGGGCAGGGCCCTGCTGGCTCTCACCAGCCCCTCTAGCTCTGCTCGCTTTCCCCTGCTTACATCTCTGTCAGCACCCACCTCTGTGACGGGAGGCCGAAGCCCGGAGAGGGAGGAAGTAAGCCGTGGAGTGTGCCTCTCTACGCCGACCTTGCCCCCAATTTTTAATAATGTTCAGACCCAAGTCCCCCATTTCTTCATAACTGCATCTGACAAGGATTATTTCTCCTGTGGGAACCAGTTCCCAGCAGGATCAGAAGGCAGAGTTTAGCATCTTCTTGCTGTTACTCCCAGGAACCCCGAGAGCTCCAAGGACCTCAAATTTCAAGGGATGAATAGTCAAGCTCATTATGCCAGTGCGTCTTCTTGCTATGGGGAGTTTACCGCTGTTGGTGCGTCTTTCAGTACCTTCAAATGAACATGCAAATACCGGAACTGAGGCATGGATAACTTTGAAGAACTTGGATTTTTTAACATGTAATTTCTAAAGAATACAGAGCCCATTTCTGTCCAGAAACAATGATCTCATCAGCCAGAGGGTGGTCTCTGCAAGTCTCCACTTGCTGCCGGGATTACCTACATCATGATCTGTATAATGAAGAGGAAATGTGCATCCCAAAAATAGCATGCAGTGTTTTCCCTGAGAATCTCAGCAATGGGGCCAAGATGATGGCGCCCACAGCCACATCCTTTTGGTTTGATGGTGTCTTCTGGCCTTCTGTGCCAAGACAACAAAGGCCTGCCCCCCGAGACCAAAACCCGGTGCCATGTCAGTGGACAGAAGAGAACTCTAGCTACCAGCCCCATGGACAGGTATCCCCCAATCACTCGCCCCGAGGCCCCTTCTACTTGGAGTGGGAATTGGTCATTTCCAAACCTCCCTCTACCATCCCAGCCCAGAGAATGTTACACTCAGAGAATGTTCTAGAAAATGTGCAAGACGATCATTCTGAACGGTCTGTGGAAGACACACTAAAGACAGAGAGATTGAGTCAGTGCAAGAAAAAGAACTGTGACTGCGTGAAGGCGCCTTTTCCAGTGGAAGAAGTACCGACAGTGGATGAAGATGTGGGTTGTTTCAGGGACGGCCCAAGATGGAGACGGGGGTCTTGGTTCTGGCCTGTTCCTTGTGCACACAGGGGTGGTTTCCCCTGCTATGGCCGATCACTTAAGATGCACCCCTGGGCCTCCCTGGTGGCCTAGGGGTTAAGTCTTGGCACTATCACCACTGCGGCACAAGTTCGACCCCGGCCAGGGAGCTTCCCAGATGGCACAGCAGACCTCCCGTCTCCCCGCTGCTCCCCTCAGCAGTGTGTTTCAGTAGATCCGCCTGTTCTGCCCCCCACTCTCTCTGGTGAGCCCTCTCACCCCCCACACCTCTTACCCCGTCCCACCAAAAGCAAAATACCTTTAAAGACTTTACAAGCCACATCTGCACTGGGTCCTTCGAGTGACGAGATTAGCTCGTTATTAAAACACACTATTAAATTCTAAAACTTATCTTTTCAATGCAGTTGGAGTTATTTTTTAGATTTTAGGCAGGGAAGGCAGGGAGAAACTCCAAAACCATTAGTCATTTTCTAAGGACGGTCTCTTGATGGACAGCTGCAAAGGCTCGGGGGTCCGTTAATTAAAGCGGGTGATAAGACTCCTTTTCTCTTCCCTCTTCGTCTCTCTGCACGCAGGACCGTCAGCCCAGAGCTCAAGTCTTATGCCCTGGGAGTCCTTTTCCTCCTCCTCCGCCTGCTGGGTACGTATTCTCTTTATCGCCTCCATAATGAATTGGATGCTTATTTATATCCAGGTGAGTAAATAGCAGCAAAAATTGTCCCATTTCTTGGGTTTTTTTTTTTCTTCTGTGACATTTAGTTCTTAGTAAACAAGAGCGTTGTCACGTCTGAAAATTTCACTCAGGGTTTAGACTAAGCTCAGCTCTCCCTGGGTATCAGGAAGCTTGCGTCGCCTCAATTCTGACCTGCCCCCACCCCGATTTCTCATCTGCTCGAGGAAGGAAAGTGATGGCACCAAAGGGAAAAGACTTCACTGGTGTCATCTGGCTCCCTCCCTCAGCAGCTTATGAGATGCTTCATTTACGGCCCCCTGCTGGGCGGGGGGTGTCTCACAACAGTGCCTACTCTGTCCTTTGTTTTCCCAAATGGGTGTAGTTTATTCACCTGGGGCGCCGGGATGGAGCCAGCATGGCCCTCATGCCTCAGAACCCGCGTTCCATGGCACGTGTTGCTAGGAGAAAGAAGCCAGCCCCTCATTTTAAAGCCAGGGAAGCAGGAGTTGGAATGGCCCAACCTCCGTGCAGTCCTGGAACCAGCACCGGGGCGAAGCTGGAAAGGTCGCGGGTGATCACGCCCCTCGACCTCACGATTGGTTTATGAGCAGCCCTCTTTGTAAGGTCAAGGTCAAGGTCAAGATGGGCTAATATTTTTCCTTGAATAGCAGGTCACTGCACTTCTTTAATGGGCATTAGGGGCACATAAATGTGCAAAGGGAAGTAACTAAGGATCATACTTTCAGAGTGAAGATTAAATTCTTCCTTCCAAGTTTTTAACCATGGATGAGGACAAGGACTCAACTATACAGAAATGTTTATGAAAATGTTTTAAAAGGGAAAAATTGGCAACAACCCAACTTTCCAACAGCAAGATATTAGTTACATGCATTGTGGTCTATAATCCCAGAGGATTTGTTTCCCTGTACAGTCCTGGGAAGAAAAATATCGCTAGATTAGGAAAGGGATTTAAAATATACTATATACTCAAATGTTTTTAACGTATATATAGACATGGAACAATCTTAGCAAGGAACTTGAAAATGGTAGCAGCTATTTAAGTAAAGGGGGTATAAACATTCTTGAAAAAATAGGCATTATGTGACTAATCCCTATAGAAAGGGTGTGAGTGGCCGTAGGCTGGCCCTCCCGGGGACTGGCACGCGGCCTCCTCCGCCTGGAGCGAATAATCGTCAGTCACCGTCACCGTTTTGGCCCCACCTGGAACAGTCCTCCCAGCCAGTATCAGTGCAGGTCTGTGGGTGCACACAGGAAACCTGAATGGTATGTTGGTCTGACTTGTGTCATGGTAAAGCGTGATGGTGTTAATGTGAAGAGACCAAGTTCAGCAGTGATTCAAACTAAAGTATTTAGGTCTCCCCAGAAGAACTTTACAGCTTTACACAGAGTCATAGTTCTTTCTTCCCTTTTCACTGGGAAGGCAGAATATGCACCTATCGTGATGCCCCCACCCACCTAATACTGAACCTGATTTGGGTGGAGGGTTGGAGGACCAGGTGGCAGCAGGTAGAGACCCTTCTGTCTGAAAACGGCAAAACCGTTGCATGCACGTCTGCATCAGCAGCATCTAGTATGTTCGTGGTTCAAGGGCCAGGCAAGTGAGCACAGCTCTGCTCCTGGGCACAAGCCAGGGAAGGTGGGTGCCCCCAGGGAGCCCCTGCCTGCACCTCTAAACAGAAGCTAAAGATTCAAGATATAGCTGGTAAAAACTGTCAACATTTATATATTGAATAATTTTATTAGCACAAAATGAAAAAGTAGTTATACAAGTTTTTTTCTCTAAAATGTTAATGAAAATTGCAGGCGACTAAAGAGAACTGAAAACTCCCAGGCACTGCCAGGCAGTAAGGTTGTCGCATGTCGCATTAAAGCTGTTGTCACTGCGTGCCACCCAGGAGCTGTTCTTCGGCTTCTGGACAGTGAGCGAGGGCAGAGCCGACCTTACCTTGTGGCCCAGCACACACGTGCGCTGTCATGGCAGAGCTAAAACAAAAGCTTCATGAAAACTTCAGTTCTAATATGCATGATGTGTTCTCATAGTTTCTGTTCTAGCCCTGTTTCTTAAAAAGTTGGTCCTGACTAGTCCTGTTTGATGTACTGGCGATCACGGGTCACTGACCAGAGTCTGGACAACTCTGCCCTAGAAGGGTATGACACGGCACAGCTTTTGATGAAATGTGGTTTCTTGACGGGGATATGGTGGGGACGTGGCAGTGTGACGAGAGCTGAGATGGCACCGGCACAGTTCAGGGGGGGTACAGGTGGAGAAGCTGCCTGGCCTGACCGCAGACGGAAGCAGGACTGTGGGGCTGGAAGGGTGAGACTCCTGCCTGAGGCTTGAGAGTGAGTCAGAATCACACAGCAGAGTAAGGTGGAGGGAGCGCTTTGGACGGGCTCGGGGGGCAGGGCCTAAAGGTGGGGCCGGGGAGGGCAGCCGTCGGGAATGTTACCAGAAAGGGCCACTGTTAATGACTGGTGTGACCTTCAGGTCTAAGGCCAACGAAGGTCATTAGTGGCGTGACAAGGCCCGTCTGGTGTTTAGAACGGGCCATCTTCTGCCACGTGGGGACTGACTAAGCTGATGGAGGCCTGGGAGGAGACGGTGGGGCCGAGGAACACTGAGGGGGAGCGCCTTAGGGCTTGGTCCTGCATGGAGGGTGCAGGCTGGAGTAGCTGAGAGGGGAGAACCCACAGTTCTTGCAACAGGCTTGGGTCACGTGGCAAATGGGGGTTTACTTCCTCAAAGATGGAGGCCCTGACAAGGATCACAGCGAGCGTGGCGTAAACCAGCGATTGTCCGGGATGAGGGAAATGTCCGTCCCTCCCCGGTGCGGCTACCGCGCACTGAGCTGTGACTCCTGCAGCCTGCGGCTGCCGTGCACGGGAGCGGCTGCCGCCGGAGTGAGGTGCTCGCGCACGCGGAGCAGGGCAGCACGAGGCGCCTGCTCCTTCCAGACCCCTGGCTGGGAGAGAAGGACGCGGCAGCACGCAGAAGCTACTCTGAGAGTCTTCCGTGTCGCGGCCCCTGTAGAAAGGGCCGGGGCTGCAGGGCCGGCGGGTGAGGGTCCCAGCAGCCCGGCGTAAGAGAACGAACACGCACTGGAGGCGGGAGCAGAGCAGGGTGTGGAGCGAAGGGTCAGCGCCAAGCGATTGACCCGGCTGGTAAGGAAGGTGGGGGTCAGGGGTCGGGGGGCAGCCCAAGACTGAGGGAGCTGCACCAACGCGATGTGCTAATGGGAACTGGCTCTGCCGCCCGAGCCCCGTTTCACCTGCAGAGGGGAAGCCGGTCTGGGAGCTGGCAGCGCCCGGTGTGGACAGTGATGGCTGCTGGCCAGGGACGGAGCCACTTGTCCCTGGCGTCCTGGTCACCCGGGGCAGTGGGGGACAAAGGCCCTGGCGGGTGGGTGAGTTCAGAGCGAACTGGGTGAGCCCCGCTCTGCAGAGGCCTCGCATAACCCGGTCACCTGGGACTCCTCAGGGGTGCGGGCACCCACCTGCCGCCTCGGCCCAACCCCGATCCGGACCCGGGCCTGCTGAATGCCCAGCGCGTCGTGCCAGCTCAGGGAGAGTAGCACGTTCTCCGAGTGCCTGCTGGGTTCGTGGCACCGCTGCAGACCCCACCAGGCTGTAAAAGCAAGCAGGGGCCAGCGCCTGCCTCGGGGTTCCAGGAGGAGACTGAAGCAAGTAGGGGAAACCTGTAGGACACGCAGAAACAGGCCTTGGATTGCACGGGGGAAAGGATGTTTCTGGGCCAAGAAGCTGCCTGCGTGGGGCCGACGCTGGTTGGAGGCAGGCGTGTGGCTGTGCACTCAGAATCCTGAGCCAGGTCAGCAGGACCGGTCAGGTGAGGCGCTGCCCGAGGGCAGAGTGGGACCAAGAGAAACCGTATTGTGGGCAGCGTCTACGCAAGCCCTGCACCTGCCTGATGGAAGCAAAGAGAAGCCCAAGGAGAGCTAAGGACATGCCCCCCACCCCGGGACTGAGCCGCATAGACCCCTGAGGTGGTGAAGCCAACAGGCCATTCAGGTACCCCAGGGCTCTGGGAGGGCTGGGCTGGGCCTCTCAGGCGCGAGGCAGCACACAGGTAGCGTCCCCAGCAGCTGGCCGTGGGGCTCGTGACGGGGGGACTCTAGAAGCGCATCTTGAAACGGCTGATGTGGCCCGTCCAGTGTTGGTTGAGCGCGTCTGTGATGTCTCAGGAAGCAGCTCTGCAGGCGAGAGGGGGACGTGAACAGGGGTGCGTGCCCAGAGGGGCAGGCGGCGGGCCAGGGGTGGGGGGCAGCACCATGGATGGGCGCAGGGCGCCCCCTCCGACCCCCGTGCCTTAGTATTGCTGATTAGGCACCAGCGATGCACTGACCTCCTGGGGCGCGCCAGCCAGCTCGACCTGCCCACCTGCACCAGGTGGGGCCGCAGCCTCGCTGCCCGCACCCCTGGCTCTGAGGCCGGCTCTGTGTTTCTGACCACGTGGCTTCGGCAGGTTATGTCAGCCCCTGAGCCTCTGCGACTTCAACAGGCACGCAGGAATGAAGTAAGAACAGGCGCTCCCTCCTGGCCCTGGGATTCAAGAAGAGTGAATGTCAGCTATCGGCGGACAATGCTGCCGTGTCAACTGTGCAGTCTCCTCCTTGGCGTCTCTGACACCGAGAAACTCAGTCTTTTCAGGAGAACATCCTTGTCGACGTCCTCCTCCTTGCGCTGGACGGAACAGCCGTGCTCCAGCTGCAGCAGCGGTCCCAGTGAGGACTCCCGTCTGGCGGGCAGGCAAGGGGGCAGGCTCTTTGCAATGGAAATGGCAGCGTCATTTTCAGCTCCTGTTTCGTCCCGTAAAGGAATGTGAATTTACTTTTGTTACCAAAGTCTTTAAGTTTAGACCCAAGACTATAAATAGGCCTGGCCTTTTCCACCAGGAGAGTGAATTAAATAGCCAAAATATAAGCCCCTGAGGCTTAATCTCTGTTAATAGATTTCAGGAAAACAGGCAATTTCCTTAAATGGTGCTGCAGTTTTGCATTGAAATATATATAGCTGCCCTTTGAAGCCCGATGTAAGAGGAAGTCAGATCGAGTCCTTTTAATAGTCTCTACTGGCACACCCCGGCCTTCGCTGGGCCCCAGGATACCCACCCCGACTTTCGGCGGGTTCCCCACCCCCCAAGTAGCGGGACCCGAGGTCCTGCCTCCTTGGTCCATGAGCTCCTCCCCTGAGGCATGGGGAGAAGAGGGGCCACCCCCGCGAGCGCCCCAGAGAAGATACCTTGGCTCTTCTCCAGCGCGGGGAGTGGGGAAGCAGCCACACCATCGCCGACCCTCCTCATGCCGGACGCCCCGCACCGGGCGCCAGCACTGACCTGCACCGGGCCTGCCGGGCCTCCTCTCCAGGGACAGCTGATGCCCCCCCAAAGGGGACTGGACCTCACCACGTGAAGGACCGCTGCCCCACTGGGACCCCTCGCTGGATCTCGGTTGGAGGGCTGTTCGGTAGCTCTGATTTCAGAGAGGGCCAAGTCTCACGTCTCCAGAGGACGGCGGAAGGCGCAGGATGCGTGCTGGAGTCGCCGCAAGCGCACACGCGAGCGGCCGTGCAAGTGGCGACTCACTAAGCCGGACGAAAGCGCAGCCCACGCGGGCGTCACTGCGCCCGCTTCCTGAACAATGAAACTGAGGCGCACTGGACATGGGTAGCTTGCCAGGGCCCCAGGGCAGTCGGAATCCCAGATCCATGTTTCCTCCCCTCACCTAGAGACCTGCAGCCACCTCCCCGCCCGCTCCGTGCCAAGCGCCCCGGAAAAGGCAGAACGCGGAGCTTTGCCCAGAGCAGAGCGCGAAGCCCCGGAGCGCCCCTCCCCGCGGCTCCTGCAAGCCAGTATCCCCGGAAACTTAGCAGAAAGATAAATAAAATGTTCTCGTGCCCCTGGAAATCCCTGATAGCTCTAAAATCAACAAACTGCAAGGACTAGGAAGGAGACGATTGGGTTTGGGGGTTTTGAAATATCAAGATAAATAGTCTCGCTCACCGCCAGCTTCTCTGTAAAATAAGGGGGTGATGGGATGACTGGGGATCGTGAGAGATGGCCAGAGAGGGCGTGTTCCCACGGTGAGGCGCGCCTGCCGGTGTCCTAGAGACGTCTCTCGCTGGGCCCCACACCCACCCGGGGACGGCCTGGGCTTCTCTTGGGTCCCAGTGGGTGATAAACATAAGGGGGCAGGCTGCTGTGAGAACTACCAGGAGGGGCCTCCCCTGCCCCCCCAGCCAGGTGAGTTCTAGAACAGCTCCCCCTTCACCCCCCCCCCCCGCCCATTCCCTGCACATCTCCAGTTCAGGACCCAATAACTAGAACTGGGGAGGGGGGGAGGGGGAATTTTAAGTCAATAAAAGGGGAGCTGTGAATTTGGCAGTAAAGACATAGAAAAAGTTAAGAGCGATAGCTGAGAATAAACTGTGGGTTGAGTATCTACCCTCCCCCCCCCCAGCAGAGATAAGGCAGAGCAGGCCAGACCCTGTGGGGGGACCCGACCCTTGCGTGACACCTCATGGGTAGCCAGGCTCACCTTGACCCTGACCGCAGGCTGGACTTGGTCCGCTTTAGCCGTGAAGCGATAGGCCCCGAGGTTTTTGGCTCCTTAAGTTAAAGATTCTTTCATCTCTCACAAGCGCTTTCTGGAATGAAACCAAAGAGTGAGGAGCTCTCCTAGGCGCTGGGCTCTCCGCGGGGCCGCCAGCTGCTCACGCAGCCACAGCAGGGAGGGCGAGAGGGCGACGGCAGCTTGCAGGAACACGCCTCTCCCCACAGCCTGCTCCGTTTCAGCCCCCGGTTCAGGTCCCTGGCACTTTACAGCCGATCTGGCCCCAACAAGTGCCCGCCGTGGGTGGCACTGGGCTCCCAGGTGCCATGGAGCAGGGGCCTCCGCACGAGCCCCACCAGGTCCTGTGCTGGGGGCGTCGCCGTGCGCAAGGACAGAGTGGCGGCCGTCAGAGAAGGAGGAGCTACCCGGGGCCTGAGAAGACCCTGGGCCGGGAGGTGCAGGGACTGGCGATCAGGGCCCCTCTCCCTGCTTCTGGCCAAGCTCGAACTGGCCCTGGGCCGTGTCCTTAACCACCACGGTGGGGGCTGGGCACCAGCTTCCAGAAGCCTGGCCCTGGCAGTCCCACTTGGCTCTTTATCAGTTAAATGAAGACAAAGTGGGGTGGGGAAACGGGAGAACTCAGCCCAGTTTCCTAATTCGGTGCGACCAGCCCAACCTGGGGGCTGGACCAGAGCAGGCTGTGTGGGGCTTGGACTTGTTCATTAAGCTGCCTGGGAGTTCTGGGGACGATGTCACTAATCGCCCGGGGCCTCTCTCTGGGGAGCGCCTGCTAAAGACAGGAGAGGCCCCAGTCCCCTCCGTCGCCCTGACCCGGCCTGCCCTGAGCCTTCCCCCCAACTACTGTCCTACTCGGCGCAGCGTTCTCCTCTTCTGGCAGGTGGCCATGGACTTGAACGGTCCTCCAACCCCCGGAACGTGTGTGTGGTTTTCTGGGTACATGTATTCTGGACTCTATTCCATCCAATTTTCAGAAGGACCATCCTTAATAAAAAATGAAATTCAGACACTCCGGGGCTGACCCACAAAAAAACATTCCTCATAGTGAGAAGCGGAGCCTGGCATCTCCAGTCATCACTCCCTCCTCCGAGGGCTCCTGCAGGCGGAGCAAAGCTGACGGCCAGGCCAGGCCGACTTACCTGGTCTGGGGGATGCCCCGGCGACAGGCCCTGCGCCAGGATGGAGGGCCCTGCCGCCGGGGCTAGGAGGGCAGAAGCACAGGAGCAGGGACTAAGGGGGAGGAGTTTCCAGCTCTGCCACTTCCGAATGCTCCAACCTGAGGCTTTTTAAGCCTTTTCCCAGCTCAGTGAAAAGTGGTCTAGCCGAGGCCACACGCAGGGGGCCGGAGCTGTTGGCAGTGGGCCTCGCCTTCACCTGCTCCCCTCGACTCGAGCGCACACAGCCCTAGGAGCCCTACAAGGGGTCAGCCCCCATCCCGTGCCCTTGTTTCCAGGGCGGGGTGCACTTTGATCATTAGAAGCCCCCTTTGGGGACGATTTCTCTCTCTTCCCCAGACCCGAGCAGATGAGGATAACATCTGTTTGTAACAGCAAGAGCGGATGTCACTTATTTAGGGTTTACCATGCTCCAGGTGCGCTTCTTAGAGCTCTGCACATATGCACTCAGTTGCTCCTCACAGCCACCTGGTAAGAACGGACATGACCCCATTTTGCAGATGAGGAAACTGAGGCCCAGGGGCTTCAACCACACCTGCAGGTTGGCGCAGAAAGTCAAGGGACCTGGGCTTCAGCTCCAGCGGCTTGACCCCCAACAGGGCCTTCTCCCCGCTGGCCCAGCTACCCTGGGGCAGGGTTTCTGCGCAGCCCAGAGCCGCCGCCTGAAATGTGCTTTCCCCCACAGGCTTCATCCCCCCACCCCTCATCTTCGGGGCCGGCATCGACTCCACCTGCCTGTTCTGGAGCGCCTTCTGCGGCGAGCAGGGCGCCTGCGTGCTGTACGACAACGTGGCCTATAGACACCTGTACGTCAGCATCGCGATCGCGCTCAAGTCCTTCGCCTTCGTCCTCTACACCACCACGTGGCAGTGCCTGCGGAAGAACTACACGCGCTACATCAAAAACCACGAGGGCGGGCTGAGCACCAGTGAGTTCTTTGCCTCTACTCTGACCCTAGACAATCTGGGGAGGGACCCTGTGCCCCCAAACCAGACCCATAGGACCAAGTTTATCTATAACCTGGAAGACCACGAGTGGTGTGAGAACATGGAATCCGTTTTGTAGCGACTACAGGGGCTCAGCTCTGTATTAGTGATCCAAGGGTCAGTTTTCCTAAAAAAAAATGAAAAAAGCCTCCAAAAAAAAAAAAATGACACACACACACGCGCACACACGCACACACGACCTCTGTCCTCTTTCTCAACATCAGAGCCAGACAGGATTCCCACCAGGAGAGCGTGGGAGCCCCTGCTTGACGTTCCACCTGCGGGGCGCAGAGTCGACCCTTTTGGAGGCGCCTCTGGGTTTTCAGGAAGCCGAGAGCTGCAAGCAACAGGCACTGCCCAATTCAGGGAACGTGGTGGCCAGCTCGGAGGACGGACCTGTCCGGAGATCCACACACATCCAAAACAAAAACATTACAGAGTCTACTAAAAAACCAAGTTGACAACATGCCAGGATAAGCACTAGTGACAGCCGCGCCCCCGCCCCCGCCGGCGGCGGGGCGCACACAGGCCAGGAGTGCGCCCCACTCCCCTCTAACTTTTGCAATATGGGTCACTGTGTAGACGCCTCACCCAGTCTGCATGTGGTTCCAGGCCCCAGAGCCCTCTCAGCGATGCTCTTGGGTGATCCGTGCCGGAGGCTGATTGGCACCTCTCACCAGCTCCATGACCATGTTCCAGACTGAGGGCCCGAGGGGGAGCGGGCGTGGGGGCCAGCCCCTCCCCTCCCCCGCCCCGCAGAGTGACCTCAGGAAGCCGTGGGCCCCACCTGGCTATGACCGACTTCGCTCAGAGCCAGGGAGACCCACCCCAGTCCAAGTCATTTGCTTACATTTGCCAAACATTTTGCCATTTTTTAAAAGAAATGCAGTGCATATGAATTTCAAACTGTTGTCTGTATAATCTTCTAATACTATTTTTAACTCCTTCTAAAATCTGTGTTGGCCCTTCAGTCACTAACACAGTCTCTAGGCCCAGTTTATTATGCTGGTTGCTTTTACTTTTCTCTCTTTTTTTTTTTTAAATGCACCAAAAATATAATGTGATTCAAGGGATGCAATTAATCTATTGTAATTTTTTTTATCATACAAACATTCTGTGAGAACGAGAATACACAATGTGGTACAAAACGAAAACGCTGCAGAAGAGAGTGCCTGTGCAGCTTGCCTTTAAAGGAGGCACATCTGAGACCACGGGGGATAATGTGATGAATTGCAAATTAGCCTTCTCGCTTTATTCCCGGAGATCAGGGATCACGGTCACGGGGAGCCGCTCACATTCACGCTGCAGGTTGCAAGAGGCATGCTTCTTCCACCTGGGGAGGCGGCATGCTTAGCTGCGGGCTGTGCGTATGGTGCGTGTCTCTGGGGCCAGGAAAGAGAAAGGACGGGCCCCTCACCAACTCCCTAGCGGTCTGTGGTGTCGGCGCCACGACCCATGAGCTCCTGCGTGCGTGTGCGAGGCATAGAATGTCAGCCGAGAATTCTCAGGGTCAGCCTGGAGCTAAGAGGCCTCTGTGTGTGTTGACAGCACCTCAAACAGCTAGAGAGCACACCTGCCATTGTCTGGGGCCAGGCCAGGTGAGACGCCCTCTTGCAGCCGGCAGGCTCAGCCTCGGGAGGCCATTTCCATGGGGCAGAGCGGGGACAGCCTGCACGCGCACACCCACGCGGGGCCTGGCCTGCTCTTCATGCTTCAGCAGCGACCTCAAGGATTGTTTGCTGACACACACTCATAATTCACTCACCAGGCAACAAAAGAATCGGAGAGAAGGGGGCGAGGCAGCAGGCGCCGTGGCCTCACACCTTACGCGGGGCCCTCTGAGCAACAGCCCACAACTAGAGAAAGCCCCAAGCAAGGACGCCCCCGAGAGCAGCCCGTGCAGGTCCAGGCCGCCTGCACGGCCGCCTGGCGGGCTTCTGCCACAGTCCTCCTTGCCGCTGGGTGCTGTCCTTGCTCGTGTTAATGCAACGGTCAGCAGCATGTCGCCAGACACGCGGTGGCTCCAAACAATCCCCAGAGTGCGTGCGCCCTGTTACCCGAGGCTGAGGCCTGTCTGCACCGGCCTGGTCAGCTCGCCCACTTAGACCTGCGGGTCCACAGACACAGCACACACGGCCAGGCCTTGGGGCGAGAGTTCACGGGGGTGTTTGCTTTTACTTAGAAAAAAATCTTTTTAGCAAGTCTGCGCGTGGTCTGCCAAGTGTTAGGAGGAATGACAGTGAGGTGTTACTGCCGCAGGACTCGGTGTGGGCAACCACTGGGTGTCCATTTAAAGTCCCCTCTTACAAGGTGACCCCTGAAATCAGTGTCGCCCTTTCAATTTTTGATTTCTCTCACCTACTACAGCATGGAAATCCCAGTCTAGTTTTAATTTTCCTTGCGGTCCACAGAGGTACCCGCAGCCCTAGGCCCAGCCCCCGCTGGCCACTGGTTCTGAGTGGCATCTGAGTGAAAAGATTTCCTGGTAAGATCAATACTGGACTTTCAGGAAATAAGCGTGTCCGGACCAGGAAACACCCAGGCAGTGAAAGCCAAGCCCTCCCTCCGGCCATCTTAGTGGAGCCTGCCCGGCGATGGACAGGAAGTCGCCTTTGGCCTCTTTGACAGGTTTTTGTAAACGCCTAGAGACCGAGAAGCACTTTCTGGGGAAGTGTCTCCTTGGGGACGGGTCTGCCATCTCCCTCCGGCGCAGGCCCTGCGCTGTGAAGCCAGGCAGCGACTCTGCTTGCTTCCGCCTCCACTGCCTGAGGCACCGCTCTCATGCGGCTCCCAAGTGAGCGATGGGCCTGCTCTCACCATCCCCCTGAGGAGCTGGCTGGCAGCGTCCCGCGGGCAGAACAAGGGGAAACCAAGAGCGCCGAGGAGCCCTCTGACAGATTCTCATGTGTTCCAAGCAGAAACGTGCTTCCCCACAAAGCCGCCGCCGCTTCCGCCTCCCCACAGAGTAGCCTCCTGGAGTGTGATTTTTAAAGCTGAGTGAAATGGCGGCTGCACCTTCACAGCCCTGACTACGCCTCCAACTAGAGCCTCCAGCGCCTCCAGTCAGAACGTCCTGACTCAGCTAGGGCCTTCCCCATGTGGGGGCGCTGTCTCCCACCCCTTCTGTGGAAAACTCCCAGGCCCGCGCCACTCACAGAAACACCCCACACGAGGGCCCCCGGGGGTCCCCAGGGTGAAGACCCACAGCCCCGAGGAACTTTTTAGGAGAAGGGCTCGGCTCTGGCCGCTAGTGGACTCTCGCCCACACTTCGGAGCTAGCCACACGCTGAGCAGCACGTAAAATGGAGACCTTACACACGTGTGTGTACACACTCCCAGAAACCCTCTGAGGAGAAGCTGCGGGAGCCGCGGAGGCCCCAGAGCTGGTCTCCTTCCTGTCTGCTGCCCGGGGCCTGGGAATCGAGGGCTCTTTCCGCTCACCCAGAACCGCGGGGCAGCCCCAGCGCCACTCCAGGCTGGGCAGTGAAAGCCACCCTGTGGGAGTCCATGCGGCTGTCCGGGGTGGACAGGGCAGGACGGGGCCGTCCGCCTGGGGGTGGCTCACACCCAACTAAGTGTTGTCAGTGAATCTGGTTTGGTTTGGACAAGGGGAAAGAGACAGGCAGTTTTCAGTCCTACAGACAGCATTTGCCGTTGGTGCTCAGCTCCTCTGCTGGCGCTGGCTGGAGCAGGAGCACCGGTTCCCATAAAGCCAGAGGAGCACCAGACACACAAGGGCCTTCCCAGTCCTCTCACTTGCCTCCTCTGTGACATGATCCCTGTGTCCTTTCAACTTAGGGTTCGGGTCAAATACCTCAGAGGCGCCATGTTTTCCCAGAGACTGACCTTAAATGTGGCCTGGATCTGATTGAGACTCGGGCATAGTCTCCTCCTCTCACCTCACGTCCCCCCATCCCAACGCGGTGCACACTGGGGTCCTGAGCAGCTGAGGCCCTGACCTCTTAGAGGAAGCGGCCCTAGATGACGGCCTCTGGACCCAGACTCCCCGGGTCTGACGGCTGCTCAATAACAGGCAAAACAGAGTAGTCTCTAGCTGGCGGAACTCACAAGGTACTTGCGTTCAGGCACCTCTCAGGGATTCCGTGCTGTCTGCGCTCGCACCCCCGCCCCTTCTCGTGGCTGTGCTTCTCCTTTGTGGGGTTAGTGTGAGTTGGGCTCAGTGTCTCCCAAGCATGCAGGTACTCACACATTCCTTTAGGATGCCGGCCACGTGCTGGGCTCCGGGCCGGGCAGCTGATAAAACACAGCCCGTCCTCCAGGAACCCCTCGGTGACCCAGACAGAGCTGAGCACACAAGAACAGAGCCCAGGTCGGTGTGAGGTGCTGGTGCCAGAAGAGCCCTGAGCACCGGGTGTCTGCCCTAGAGCCAGGAACAGGCCCCTCTAGCCAGCGAGCCCACGGACTTTCTGTAAAGGGCCACACAGCACACGCTTTAGGTTGTGAGGACCACCTGGTCTTTGTCGAAACTGCCCCAGGCAGCGTCTGCACAAAGCAGGCCGCGTTCCCACAGTTACTTGCGAGAGCAGGCAGTGCCGAGTGTGGCCCGGGCCGGGGTGCTGCCCTCTGGAGCCCCAGCTGAGGTATGAGGCCACAGGAGTGTGTGCAGAGTCAGCCGGAGCTGCTGTGGCGCCAGCCACGTCCTCTGCGGGAGGCGCCCTCAGCCAGGTGTCCATCCATCCTGGCCCGACCACATAAATCTCACCCAGGTATCCCATTTCTAAGAACGAGGTAAGGACCCATTACTGCAGGTGGTGGCATTAAAGGCAGCATTGTCGTTGTCTTGTGAAATAAGGGGACTTGAACACTACAGTTTGCAGCCCCTTCCAGCCCTGATGCCTGCTAGGTAGGCCACCGGAGCCGGCGTCCTTTTCTCTTTAATGGGGAAGTGGACACAGAAGGGGAAAATGGAAGAAGTAGAAAAAGAAGAGGGAAGCAAGATACTGAGTCATCTTTCAAGCCCCTCCCCTCCTTCCCGCCAACACAGCACGCTGGCATTCTGCGTTGACAGATACGGCTGGGGGGACGATTGGGAAGGACTACTAATAACTACTAAAAATCACAGCTAACATTTACCCAGCACTTGCTACAAAGCAGCTTATTACGCGTGGCAGCTCACTTAATCTCCACAATAGCCTGCGAGGCAGGAACCGCTATTAAACTTGAGTTGACAGGAGAGGAAAACGAGGCTTGGAAGTCTTCCAGGAGGAAGTCAAGGTCACAAGCCAGAGCCGGGGTTCAAACCCAGGTCTGTGGATCCAAAGCCCTTGTTCTTGGCCGCATGGGGACCTGCTCCTTCTGGGGGTAAATGGCGGGGTCCCACAAACTCCCCACTGTAACCCTCAGACACAGCTCTCTGCTAGGTTGTCTGGCCTTCCTGTTAGCTCATTTACCGGGTCTGATTCATTTTCCGGGTCTTTTCTGCCAGGCGCAGGCAGGTAAGAGGAAATGCCCAAATGCATCCTTGAATAAAAATTCAGAGCAACCAGGGCCTGGCGCTCTCCAGGGCTGGTCCTCAGCTGTGGGGGAGTCCCCAGAAGCTCGCCTGCCTGCCACCACACACCACTGCAGGCACAGAGCCACCCGGAAGTCCAGCTTGGGCCTCAGACACCGATGCTGGTCGTGTTCGAGGCCTCTTACCAGATGCCAGCCTCTAGGAACAGATTCTAGATCTTTCTGGTTTTGTATTCATGCTTCAGGTCGACAAGCACAAGGTACTGACAAGCGTAAATTCTGAATGTTTTTCCATGAGGCAACGTGGTTGTGTTCTTTTGGTGTGAGCAAAGGAAGCAGTATAGTCGAGCTTTCTGGAGACTGGACTTTCCGTAGGTTGAGATCCCCTGAAATCCTCCAAAATAGCATTTTTCTCAAATTGGTGCAGACTTAGCAGATGGCTCTATGGAGAGATGTTGGCTGAGACTGTAGAGTCAAAGGCCTTGAGGGGACGTGGAACACTCAGGGCAGGAAGGTCCCTCGCAAGGGGGACAGGCTAACCCAGGAGTGTGCTGGGGGCTCGAGTCTGTTACGATTCGGATGCCCACCTGCCAGGTCGCGCCCCCACGCCTTCTCGCACGGCCCTGTGAGGTGAGTATCACTTGTTCCACCTTATGGATCAGAAAACTAAGGCTTCCCCAGGGCGCCAGGCTCTCGGACTCCTGAACCAGCCACCAGAGTGAGACCGCTTCTTAGGAAGCTTCCAGACCCAACAAGGCCTCTATCATGAGAACCCCCCTCCCCCCGGAAATCTGGTGACAGAGAGAAATGAGCCCAGGGCTGGAGTCAAAAGCCTTTGCAAAATCTTGCCTATGAACACAGGACTCCGGCATGAGAAAAATTCCTGACTTGAATAACACAGGAGACCCTTTAGAAAACATTCCTTCCCTCTTCCACCTTAGCCACCTAACAAAAGGTGCCAGCACCACCTTGTCCTCTGTCTTAGGCATTCTGCGCTCAAGAACCCCCCGTGAGCTGCTCCCCTACCCTCCCCCCACGGCTCTCCAGAGACCCCCCAACACTGCAACTTGGACCTGTGAAGGTTGAGGAAAGATGTTCCAGGACCACCAGCTGCGTCTCCATGCAGAACCCCAAGGAAAGGGTGACATTCCCACACTGTCACCTTCTGTGCCACCCCTGGGGGCTCCCGAGACCCCATCATCAGCCACAAGAGCCCATGTCACAGCCCGTGACACCTTCCTGGTCCTAAGCCATCACGGGGACAAACTGGGTTCTAGCACCTTCCAAACGAAGCCACAGCCTCTCCGTGAGCAGCGTGGCTGAAAAGCTTGCTCCCGAGCAGATGGCTCCCGCGGTCCACAGGGCGAAGCTGCAGCTGAGCGAGCAGCAAAGGGCCCCGAAGCGCGGCATGGCTCTCTCGGGCACGCCCCTCCTCTTCCAGAGAGAGACCCGGGTGCTTCCGGGGGCTCAGAGGCCCAGGTCAGGGCTCCCCCACGCTGGGGACAGGCCCAGGCGGATGCGCGCCTCAGCTGGCCTTCAGAGGGCCCCGGGCTCGCCGTCCGGCCCCTTGGGTGCCAAGCCACCCGCTCCGTGCTCGCTGCCGTGACTCCGTCCTGGCCCACCCGCTGGCACTCGGCGCTTAGATAAGCCTGAGACCGGTGGGCACCAGAAAGACCGACCTCTCTCCTCTTGGCTCTCTCCCTCCCCTTCTAGGCACAGAGTACCGAGACATTGAGACTGAGAAAGCCTGCCCCGAGTCTCATCCACCTTCGGAAGACTCCTTTGTGAGCAGCTGAGGGCCGGGCCCTCCCTCTGCCTGCGGAACAGCCCGCCGCCCTCCCCAGCACCCGGGGCCCGGGGGACCGTCCCTGCGGTCCTTTGAGGCCCCAGCACAGGCCTGTGACGAGGACTGAGGCGGCGGCCGAGGCAGGCCCCTCCAGGCCTCAGAGCGGGCCTGTCCCGGCGGCCGAAGCGTAACGGCCTGCTGTGCGGACCCGCCCGTCCCTCCTCCGGCCGCCCCTAGGGGGCTTGCTGACCTGCTTTAGAAACCCCGAGGGCTCCACCAGCTCTTCCCAAAGCAGCCCGGGCTGGATTTGAACCAGAGGGGGTGAAACCACCCCAGTCCATGGGACGGAGGGGAAGCACATACTCACAGATGTTGGGTGTGATATTCTGTATTTTTGCAGCTTCTATTTTCCAGATGAGCAGTTTAGAAATATGTGATGTAAAGTACATATGTCCGTTTGCTGAAAACTATATTAAAGGCACTATTTTAATTCTTCCTCTGTCTCCTCGGCCATCTCTGTTGGCTTCGTCTGGGGCAGGAGGCTCTCCGAGGTCGTTAGGGGAGTGTTTATGGGCTTGGCACTGTCCAAAAGAGCACGGGCTTTGGAGCCAAAAGAGACCTGGGTTCAATTCTTCGCCCCAGCACTGGCCACTGGGGTGGGCTGAGCAAGTGACCGATTCCTCCGAGCCCCGTTGTCCCCCTCTGTAAAGCGGGGGCATTGGCGGCTGCTTGCTACCATGATGGCCAGACATGGGGGCGTCGGCAGGTGGCCAGCGCAGAGGGGGCGCTTGAGAGATGGTGGCTGTTCATCGCAACCCCGCCTCCGGCCAGGCTCGGAGCAGCCTCTGACATAGGCCGTGACCCCGAACTTCCACCACTGCCTTTCCTCGCAGATTCTCCCACAGCCTGTAACCCCCAGAGAGCGAGGCAGCCTAGGGGAGTGCATGATCTTTGCTGGCGGCATGGGGAGAGGTGAATGAACGAACGATGCTCCCCTAGCCTGGGCGCTCTGGTTTTAGCCCCACCTCAGAGGCAAGAGCCTTGACCGTCCCTTCTCTAGGACCAGCCCTGGGAAGGTGGTCGGGGGTCCTCACCAGTCCCGGTCATCATGGGGAGCGTCTCCTTGTCCACTCACTGCCCAGCTTGTTGGGGACACGCAGCTCAGAGTCCTTGCCACCCTCAGGGCAGATGCTTACGCTCCGTTTTCTAGGTCAACGACCCAGGCTCTCCCTACTCTTACAGGCCCTGGCCCTGCTCGCTGACCCACTTCCTCGCACCCCTTCCAGCTGGGATCATGCCCTCTGCAGCCCCACCCTTCCCCCTCAGCTCCCCTGACCAAGCTGGTCCAGGTGCCACTGCTGAGCCACGCCCCTCCGCCCCATGGCCACGCCCCTCCACCCCAGGGCCACGCCCCTCTGCCCCAGGGCCACGCCCCTCCGCCCCGTGGCCACGCCCCTCTGCAGCCACTGAGTCAGGAAAATGTGCCCTGTGGCTGGTCACCCTCTCCAAGGCCCATGAGGCCTCAGGGGTCCTTCTTAGCCTCCCTCTGTTATTTATGGGGCTGTTTATTTTTTGCAAAGCAACATGATTTATTCTCCCTGGGATAAAAATCCCAAGAAAATGCAATTTCAACACTCCCCGTCCTGATGTGAAAAGATGCTGAAGCTGCTAAAAAGAGTGGGGAGTGGTTCCTCGCGGGAGCTGGGGTTCATCTGCGCTGGAAATTCGATCGCAGGCGGCGCACGTGGCGCAGGGCTCTTGCTGAGGCGGCCGGCCGCGCCTTCGGTCCAAGAGTTCACGTTTGTGTCTCATCTTTTCCTCCAGAAAGGTGGCTTATTTAGGGAAAACTTACCCTCCCCCCATTTTGTCCTAACTTCATGAAGACGCTCCTCCCACGAAGACACGTCAAGAGAGGCATCCTCCGACATTTAAGGAGACCCTGCGAGAGCTGTTCTCACAGGTGTTCAACCCTCTCAGGGGCAAAAGACAAATCAGAATAAAGGCCAAACGTCACCTCTTCCCAGTGTCCCGACGACGGCCCCCGGGGCGTGGCACTAGCTGCACACAGTCAGTCCATCTTGATACAGACACAAAAATCCAACCTAACCTCTCCCTCAAGTCTCTGCGGAAGAACAAGCCGGCCCCCAAGCATGGGTGTCCAACCAATGGACCTTTTCTGTGGCCTGAGGGCGATTCAGAACCACAAGCGCCCCCACTTTACGGACAGCCGAGTTGCTGTTTGATTTTAGGCTTGGTCACCCACAGTCTCTAGAACTATTTCTACTACTCCGCAAAGGAGTTGAACTGGAGAGGGTGAAACCACCCCAGTCCATGGGATGGAGGGAAGCACATACTCACAGACGTTTGGGTGTGACAGTCTGTATCTTTGCAGCTTCTATTTTGCAAAGGAGTGTCTGCAGTTGACACACAGGGCAGAGACACCCCAGCTTTCCAGAAAGCACTTACAAAAATGTCTCCGTCTCCCCACATTCCAGCATCCCCAACCCCAAAATGCACCCACACATATTCCTGGCCCCTCACAGGAATGATCTGCAGTGTTCCATGGGCCTTCTTGCTTCTCCGTGTCTCTTAAGGGAAGGGTGGCTGACGGAAAGGCCGCTAACCTGAAGCACAGGCAGGGAGACACGACACGTGTGTGCTCACCTGCCCCGCAGCAGGGAGAACAGCCTCGGGGGCTGAACTCGACAAGGCACAAGCCACGGGCCTCACTGGGAGGAGACACGGCCTGCGAGATTCCTGGGTCTCAGACCCAGGCTCTGAGATTCCTGCCACGACCAGCCCAGAACCGTCTTCCTGGGGAGCGGAAGGGGGATGCCTGTTCTCAGGCTCTACACCCCCAAGGGCAATGGGCTCGTGGCCTTCCCCATACCTCGCCCCCACCCCTGCACCACCCTTCCATGCTCTGGGGGGCTTATCCGGTACCGAGGCAACTCTATTTTCATCGTGAAATCAGCCCTCAATACAGCTAAAAAGAAAACAGCCCCAAGAAGATGGCAGATCCTTCTGCTGTTTCTAAAATAATCCTCGCCAGCTCTTCGAGTTTCATGCAAATGGTGAAGAATCACAATGCGATGCGAGAGGAGGAGACAGAGGCCCGAGCCAGAGGCTGCCCGAAGATTGCGCTTAAATCACAACGTGCCTGTGAATAGGACCCTTGAGGAGGCTCCTGTCCGTCAACCTCCCAAAAATCACTGAGGCAGCTGCCAGGGAGAAGCAGGCGCAGACCCCTGCTGGGTCCAGGTATCCTGGGAGGCTCGCGGCTCGGCTCCCACTGGCTACTCCCGGGCACGTCCACGCCGGGGAGACAGTTGGTGGGGACACGCTGGGCTTACGGGAGGCCGTGACGGTCGGTTATGACAGACAGGACTCACAGGTCCCCTCACACAGCCGCGCGTCCGAGCTGGGAGAGGACAGAGCAGGTGATGGGTCTGCACCTCAGCCCAGCTGCTTCCTGGCCGTGCCACGCTAGGCCGGGCCAGACACCACGCTGGTCTTTCTGTGGCTCTCCCATGGAAGGTGTGGGCTGCTTGGCCTTGAGAGGCGTCTTGAGAATCCCAGTCTGTGCCGTGTCCGTCCTGGAGACTGGTCGTGGCGTTTCCTTGAGACGTCGTCTCTGTGGCCAAATAAACACAGCCAGCTCGTTGACTGGTTCTTGCTGCCGTTTGCTCTTTGGAAACCCTCTTTCCTGCACGTAGCTGCTCCCTTGGTGGCTTCTAGTCATTTCCTTCACTTCGGAGTCGTTTTCACTTAACAACACAGGTTTGCTTCACTTAAGAGACAGTCCTACTGGGGAACTTCAGGCCACACTCCATGCCAGCACTCTGGCAAGAGCAGGCTGGACCTGTGGCTCGAGGGCCAGCACGAAGGGCAGGGGGGTCTGCCCCTCCCACCGCCTTCCTCTTGCTGCCCCTGCTGGGCTCCAGACAGAGGTGTGCAGGCTGCAGAGAGAAGCCCAGTTTGCTGACCAGGCGGACAAGGGTTCAGCTGGCCACCAGCCCGGCGAGACACACACACACACACACACACACACACACACACACACAGCCTGCAGCCTCACCGCCATCCTTACCCACGCTGCTGAGGTAGGAGCTAGGCCATTACCCCAGTTCTCTTAGCAGATGACCCCACAGGTGTCTTAGCAGATGAACCCCCTCCTCTGTGTCTCCCCACTCTGTCCCCAGCCTGCTGTGACGGCGACAAGGCAGCAATCAGCACAGCCAGAGGCGACATCAGTCTCCCCTCCTTTACCTAACCCCTAACCGTGCCAGCAAAGCTCTGGGGAACCCCCTTCTTTCAATTTTGATGCAGAAAACCAGTCCATGCCTCTCCTCACGGTTACTGTTCTTCCCCTCGAAATGGAGACCTCCACCCCTCCTCCACTCTTTGTCTAAGGGTAAGAGGGGTGCAGACGGGATACGGAGAAGAGTGGTAGTGCCAGTTGTGTTGAAGAGGAAAAACCCCAAAAGGCCATGGCACGCCCCCCGACATGGGGCTACAGCCGTCTAAGAGGAGCCCCGGGCCCAAGGGCCTCTGTGAGTGACCCTGCTTCTGCGGAAGCCCCCCAGCCTCTCCCAGTGACCGGGGCCCCCTGGCCCCCAGGCTGTCACTACTCCGAGGCTTCACATTTAATCAGAATGTGGATCCAGGGCCTGGGGCCCCGTGGGGTCTCTGCAAGCATTTCGCAGCCTCGAGGGAAGGAAACCAGCTCGCAGAAGAGAGGGGATTTGAGGCTCACCTTACATCCTGCGCTCTCCCAGGAACAGATTCCTAAGAGCCGGGGAGCCACGTCCTGGGGAGCGACCTGCCATTCGCACTCCAGGGCAGCACCTTGCCTGGTGCTGGGCGGGTTTCTCGAAGGAGCGAGGCGGTGGGGACAGCCTGTCGGTCTCGGTCTGACCCCGGCTCCCTCACTTCCACCGCCGGCACCTCCGAACCGCAGTGTCCTCATCCACAAGGTGAAGGTCAGCCGGCCACGGCGCAAGTGGGCTCCTGCAGGCAGGGTCCTGGGGCCAGCTTTCGGGGGGACGGGCGGGCTCTCCACACCAGCCAGCACTCTCAGAGCCCCGCAGGGTGTTCTAAGAACTCGATTCAATCCCCAGATAGCATCAGATCCCACAGGTGAAAGGTTCCGTCTCCCCAAGACCGCCCTCCACTCCAGGCACTGACAGCAAGTCCGGCTAAGACCAGCTGACTTCGCTGCCTGCCGCAAACCCAGGTCACTGTCCGTGCTTTGAGCAGCTGGCAGAGGACGCCCACCCAAGGTTGGTGAATTTGCTAGAAAACACAGAACTGAGTTATTAGTCACCAGATGATCGCACAGGATCTACCTCAGGAGCAGCCAGAGAGAGGAGATGCCACAGCGAGGTGGGGGGAACAGACACCGGCACCCCTGCCTCTCTGAGTCCAGCATGCGCCCCAAATCTCCACATGCTCACCGACCTGAAGTTTCTAAGGCCCCCTTCTCTTGGGCTTTTATGGAGACTTAATTACCTAGTCATGATTAATTAACTCATTAGCCACTAGCAATTGAACTCAACCTCTCCAGCTCCTCTCCTCTCCCAGAAGGTCAGGGAGAAGGGATTGAAAGTTCCACCCGCTATTCAAGTTGGTTTCATTGGCAGCCTTCCTCTCATCCTCAAGTGTCTTCCAAAAGTTACTATTAATAGAACAAGAGATGCCCTGAACACTCAACACTTAGGGAATTCCAAAGCTTGTGGAATCCAAGAGCCAGAGAGCCAGCGAGCCAGGAACTGCGAGGCGAAGGAGGACCAAATAGGCATGAGAAGTGCATCTTTGGGTCATCTGAATGGCCAATACATCTATTTCCTATAAATCCCAAAGGGGCACAGCAATGTGTCTGACACCAAGAAAAAGTCCAAGAGCTATTCGGTCCCTTCCTCCCTTTGGGTACATGGGAAGCACGTTCTCTCACGTTGCCAGGTCATCCGAGAGAGGATTAAATTTCAAACAGAGCTAACTTGCATGGGTAAATAATTATAACAGCAATTATCTCCCTGAGGACAATTATTTGCCATCACCATTTGCACCCACTGAAATTACATGCATAAGTAGCAGAGTCACCCATTGGCAGATAAACGTAATTAAATTGGGAGAATGGCATCCAATGGCTGATTGGATTAATAAAAGAAATTTATTCCCCAGAGGTATTTCAGAAATGCTTCTCCAAGCTGGATCACATTTTTTAAAAGCTTGAACTCTGAATTCAAATTATGCATTAAACTCCTTTCCCCAAATCAGCACGCATCCAACCCTTACGAATACCATGTGCCCCTGAGGAGCCAAAACGCAAACGGTTTCATAAAAAACTACTCACCCCAATACAAATCCGCTCTATCTCTGTGCAAGAATAGACCTATAAAAGATGACACAGTATTTTGTAGTACAGTCAATTCAGTGACTCTTTCAATTAATAATATATTAGCTGTTCTGAGAACTTATTTTAAATAACGGGCAAAAAATGTGATAAAATGTGATTGTGAATTTAAGTAACTTTTTATCGTTAAAGTTTCCAAGTTATCTAGTGGTGACGTATTGATATGGGGCCAAATAGCGCTAACCACTGAGCTTCCAAGCTCACGATAGACTAGAAGAAGACAGTAGGATCCAAATGTCTAGATCATGAGCGAACAAGGACTTTTCCTTTTCCTTGCTGAGGATGGCCAACATTCTCATTGCTCTTGTAGTTATGAACACAGGTCTCCGTTTCCCTTCTGAATCTTGGTCTACTGCTTATCACTTCAAAACCCCAAGATAACAGGTCTCTGCTGTTACCTGAATTTAAATGCGGCCCTCCGCTCCTGAGTACCGGTAGCAGCCTCCACGAGTCAACTCCTTGGGTGCTTGGAATACTCCTGTGAGGTAGAGATAAGAAAATCATAAAATGTTCTTTTACTACTGGAAAAATCCAGAAAAGGAAAGGTGGCTCTCCCAGTAATGCTGACTTCACTCTGTCAGAGGAAAATAAACACATCTGGTTACTGAGTTCCGAGATGGATGCCCAAGGAAGCCACCAGCTTCTACTGACCTAGAAGAACGTTTCTATCATATGCACATTTTCACACGTGAGAGAAATTTCATGCAAAACTATTGCAAAAGCAAAAAAGGGTCTATTCAATATCTACTGCACTCTTGAAAATGACCTTGGAGTCCAGGCCATGGTTAACTGTATGAATTTTAAGCTGCCTTGAAATATATTCTTAGACCAAACCCAGTTCCTTAATTACCTGGGATTGCAGTAGTCACACCACTGCGGTCCTTAACGCTTTGGAAGACCACTGAATGATCTTTCTAAATATTTGCCTGACACAAAAACATTTGGAAAGAAGTTCCCAAGCTGATTCTTTTAGAAAGAACCCTGTGTTGTCTTTCTTCTTTTTTGTCATCTTTCCTAGACACCGGAGCGACTGGAGGGTTCGTGTTGGTGATGAGACCAACTGGTGCTGAGTGTGTAAAGTAGCTTCATGGGGAGTGCAGGGTCACATCTCTGCCCAGGTCAGCCCAGATTCACACTCTTCGCTTCTGTGTAACAGTCTTCACATCTTTCTAGCTGGTGCATGCTGGGTACAGAAACGCGGCTCTGTTTAAGCCCTGGTGAAAATAAATGTCCCACCTGCTTAGCTTTCAAATTTCTAAAAAAGCAAATGCAAAAACTGTAGCTGTAGTAAAAGGCTGACCTAGGCTCAGTTCACTGGCAAAGGTAAGAACGACGCTGCCACCTCATTCTCGGGAGCGTCACCTCCAGCCTGCGCAGACGCCTGACAGAATGCACACTATTTATGCAAAAAACTACTGAGCCACCGCCCTCGGAGACCACGAGGACCTCAAAAGTAGAGAGCATTTTCATAATCCAAGGTTGGACGGCTAAACACTCAGAAAATGTGATGTCTCCCCCAAATGAATGTATAATTTTAATGCAACTTCCAAAAAAATCTCAACAGGAGTTTCTATGGAAATTCCCAAACTGATTGCAACATTCAAATGAAAGTTCTCAGGAATGACCATGGTAATTCTGGAAATAAAAATATGAAAGGACAAGGAATAAAGAATAGTCATCTCAAAAATCAACATGTTAATAAAGCTCTTTACTTAAAATTGTGTGGCATTGGTCCAGGGTCAAGTAAGTAGGTCAAAGGGTCAGAGTAACCTTCATAAGCAGACAGGTACACACACACACAAACACACATACACACTTACAAATACATGTGGAGGGGGTGTGTGTGTTTATACTCTGTACGATGATTTAGAATATATTAAAGGAGAGTATTTCTGGAAAATTACTAGGAAAACATTGAACTAGTCAACAAATGATTGGGGGAGACATTTGGAAACAAATCTGATTCATCGCCATCACCATGCACCTGTTTGCACAGCTACCTGGTTTATATACTTAACGGTGTTCCAAGACTGCAAAGCTTTAGGAAAAGCAGAATGCACTCATGGTTTGGGGATCCCAAATACAAAACTCCATAAATAAAAGTAGATAGATTTGTCTATTTCCAGGCTGAAATATCTAGACAATCTCAAACAGCCCATGCAAAATCAAAAGAGAATGTCTGAACTATCGAGAAAGGACAAATTACTGCCGACCCACGTGAAGAATCCCCACGTGAAGGAGAACGCACCGGGCAGCTGCCCCGCTCAGCTCAGCCCCGAGGGCTCCCTCCCATCATCTGTTTCTGCAAATCTGATGGAAAACTGAGCAAATAACATGAACGGAAACTCACAAAAGAGGAAACACAATTGTCCCACAACTACTCAAACTCTCTGCGGATCAAGGAACTGCAAATCTTTAAAGAACAGAAGACCCCGTTTTGCCCACCATGTTGAGACAAATTTCCTTGGATAATATCTCATGTCTGTACCTGAGGTAACTGGCGTGTCCTGTGCTGCTGGCGTGCAAATTGGCACGGCCATTCCAGAAGACAATCTGACGCCTAATGACCATCTTAAATGTTCACAGAGTATGATCCAGAAATGACACTTCTCAATACCTACCCTGAATGAAGGGGTGGGGTGTGGACAGACAGGACATGGGTCTTTGGGATTCCGGTGTTCAGGAACTGAGTTCCTGGCCACTCTCTAATCTTTTCACCATCGTGACCCAGGTAAAAGGCATCACTGGGCACACCAACCGCGTCACTGCCTGTACCCCGCAGGACCCCCACTGCCTCCCTTGGTAACCCCACCCACTCTTCAACGTGAACATGAATATAATGGGGACCACGGCACTCTCTAGGACCAGAGACGGGACAGGTGGCTTTTTGTCAGCGGTCCATCACGACAGTTGCCATGTGATGCCTTACTACCCCAGCTGGCCCCAAGATGATGGCACTAAAGCATCTTTCAAGTCCAGATTGTTCCACCACTGGGGCCCACAGAAGCTGGGCTGGGAGAGACTTAATGGCCCAGCAAGCTCAGTGGGGAGCCCATGGAGATGTCATTGGTTCATATTCCCCACCCCCTTCCCCGAGAGTGCCAACTTCCCACTAGATCCAACAATCCTTTGCTCTCATTCACTTACAGTCCTGACGTTCATCGTTTCCATTGGTATGCTATATTCCTCTACCGAGATGTACACTTTGCAGACAATATCTGTCTTGTTTAAGTCTAAAACCCTGGCAGCACTTAAGATACCACTTTAATAAAAGGTAACACATATAAAAGGACATTATTTTAATGCATTAAGTAGATTCCTGTCCAGGAGCCTAAAAAGGTAGAAAGGCTCCTGCCCAGAGCCATTCTAACCTTCCACTTCTTCATGGTTAACCAAATTCCCCTACAATTTCACAAGGAAGCCCCGAACCAAAAGCGTCTTAGCATTCTGCACCTCCTTTTAACCCAGCCCAATCAGCCACCCTGGACGGATGATTCATCGGCCTAGACATGTCTAGACTTTAGAGTCTCCAAGGGATTTTCAGCTATCAACTGTGATCTTTCTTAATTTCCAACAACATAGAGAAAGATCCAGAACTCCAGGGGTTCAGCGGCTTGCCCAAGGGATGTGGCCAGTGGGCGGCACTGTTTGCAGCCGCCACACAACCTCAGTCTTTGCAGGGAGACAGGGGTCAATCCCTGACCTGAGAGACAGACTGTATGTGATCAGACCAGCAGCCACCTCTGCTCGGGGATACCAGGATTTCATGCTCAAGTTGGTTCCACGGCACAGGTCCTAGGAACCACAGAAGAGCCCATAACCCCTGGGGAAAGGCGGGCGTTCTATCACTCTTTGCTCTGTCCTCCCGGGAGATAAATGATCTGTCATCTGGTGGGTGTGGCGCTGGGTGTGGAGCCCTTACAGCAGGGAGCGGGGCAGCCAGGGTCTGGTGGGCCGATGAGGCCGAGTCTTCTCTCAGCTCTGGAGTGGGTGCCTGTTCTCCACAGGTTGGGGATTCAACAAAGGTGTCACGTAGCTGGGAGGCCAGCATCATCTCCTCCAGGGACAATCCAAGGCCCCTTTCCCAACTCCCCATAGTCTGAGGGCATCCTGACCCTAAGGCTGGAGCCCACTTCTGCCTGCGGTGTGGGTGCTTCTGGCTCCTGCGTGGTTTCCTCCCTCGCCAAGGTCTTCATTCTCCCGAATACTGAGTGTGGTCTGAATTATTCATGGTTCCCTCAGGACCTAGCCAGCGCAAACAGGCTACACGGTCTTTTCTTCTGTGACTCTGCGGGGGCCTGCTTACAGGGATTAAGGTCAACTTGCCCTGAGTACCCAGAGCCTGGAAAACTGCTCCCCTTGCCTCCAGGGGTCCCACTTATGTGGGTCAGCACAGCAGGACTGAGGTCTCTTCGCCGTAGCTCGGCAGATCCAGGCCCCTGTTTCCTAAGCCTATGTGAGGCTTCAACTCTCTGGGTAGAGATTTGGAATTCCTTCTTCAAAAGACCCTCAAGGTAGACCCTAGGGATTGCTCAGAAATGCACACACGCACACGCACACACACACACACACACACACACACACACGGCAAGAAACAGGGGTTGGAGGTGTTGGATCAGCTCCTGTTTCTCCCATTGTCCTAACCTGGAAATGCAGCTCACCCCAGAGGACCGCCAAGAAATAAAGCAGCAGCTGTTACTTACTGAGGCCCAATATGTGGCAGCCACTGCCCTCGGGGGCTTCCACTTATCCCCAGAATCAATTTCATAAGGCAGGTACAATTTTTTTTTTTCCAGAAAAGAAGAGGAACTCAAGTTCCCGCTGAGATTTCCTGGGAAACTTGGAACCCCTGGAGGGCCCCGGGACTGAGGGAGGCGGCAGGGGAAGAGCACACACATTGGCACCATCTGTGAGGAGGAGAACATCTCGGCCACGGGCACCCTTACATTTTAATGTGCATGCAGTTTGTGATGAAGAAATGATAAACTTGCTAAAAGCTCTATGGACCTCGTTAAGGATTTACTGGTTGTAAGGAGCTCGTTAAGGATTTACTGGGACAGATTATCGTGCTGAGCTTGCACATTTTCACCTTAACATAGAAATACAGAGAGGATTCACTGTGTCAGAAGAAGTAAAGAGTTGAACAGTCCGTGGTAGAGTAAGCACCCAATGTGAGCACTAAAATACCAATTACTGCTTTTTTTGGTCTGGATAATTATTTTCTTAAGTAACATGAGTTCTAACAGGTGTCAGACATACAGCCGTATACAGCAGCTCTGTACATGCTGCATTATGTTTGACACTGAAAGTCTAGTTTCCATCCATCCCCACACAGTTAACCCCTTTTTCCCAACTGACCCACCCCCTTCCTTCCTGGTAGCCACCATTTTGTTCACAGTCTAGAAGTCTGTTCATATGTTTTTGTGTACCACCCATGAGAGAAATCCTGTGGTGTTTATCTTCCTCCATCTGATTTGTTTCACTTAGCGGAACATATTCTAGGTCCATCCAAGTTGTTGTTGCAAATGGCAGGATTTCATCTTTTTGTAGCTGAGTGGTATTCCACTGTCACTGACGATGATGACAATGACAACTGTCATCATCAAAATGTTTTAACATCAAAAGGAGTCTCTCGTCCTCCTATCCTTCATATTGAGAGAAAAAAAGTTGGCCAAATGGAGGAGGACATTCTAGATGTGGAAATCTCTTTCCGGGGAGTATCTCTTGCATCCGAAGCCTTCTAGGATCTGGAAAACTGCCTACAGTTCCGCTTGTTCCCTGACAACATGTCAGTACTGAGGTCAGATGAGTGACCTCAGACGCAGTAACTACAAACTGCTTTAAAGTGGTTTACGAGAAAGGGGCTGGATGTCACCTATCAGCATAAAACAGATCTGCAGGCTCTCGGTCCAGGGACTAACCCTGGGCTCCAGCAAGACTCCATCCTTCCTCCGCCATCCGCAGCTGGGGAGCGTCTCTCTCCTCTGCATGCAGCAGCTCTGAGAACTACAGCCCCGTCCTTTCCCAGGGAGGAAGGGAGGGAGGCAGGGCCTCCCCTGTCCTCCTTTCTCTCAGACAGGAAGGAGACTCTCTCCCCAGCCTGTAAGCGCACCTCCCCTGAGCCCACACTGGCCACGCGGGCCTCAGCTCTGAGCAGGCAGATAAAACTGAAGACTCGCCCCGAGCTGAGCTCGCCCTCCCCCAGCCCTCAGTCACTCAGTGCCCGAGAGAAGCTGTCCAGGAGCCGGCACCCCAAATCTTTCACAGACCGGGTCTCAGGACGAGCCCTAGCCTCTTTCCCAGGAAAGGGAGAAAGGTACAAGGACTTCACAAAGCTGCTCGGACCCGCCTGACCTCTGACTGCCTCTGCCTGGCATACGTGCTGATCTTGGGTGCAGGTGAAGCTCAGGTTAAAACCACCCACAGGAGTGTCAGACTCTGGGCCACACTCTTCGGCAGGTTGCTCCTGGTCCCGCCAGTGACAGCTGATCTCTCCCTGCTACCTGATCCTGCCTCTCTCCTTCCTGCCTCTTCTCTTCTCAAGTGGCTTCTGGATTATTCTTTTCTCACCTCTCCCACTAGATCTTGTAAAGTCTTAAGGCCTGAGTTTATGCTCCTCTTCTCCAAGGACCCTTCTCTAGCCAGTAACCTGTTGTTCTGATCGTTAGAGCCCTCAAAACAAGCACCAGGCAATGGAGAAAACTCCCTTACTGAGGCACAGAACATTCTTACGGAAAAGTGCGCCCATCATAGGTATATAGTTCAGTGCAATTTCCCAAGCTACACATCCCCGTGTAATCACGACTGGAGCACTGCGAATCGCTCTGAAGTCTTCCCTGTCGCCATCAATCTTGCCCTGGATTGTAAGCACCTCGAGGGGACGGGTCTCTGCCTTACACCCTGTAGAATCACAGCAAATGTCCCATGAATACATCATCAGCACCATCCCTGGGAACGGGCCCAGGTCTGGTGAACAATTCTACACCCTCCCAGGTGCGCTTACGGCCTTGGCATCAGAGAGGAGGTGTAAGCATTGGAGGGGTGCAGCAGAGCCCAAGAGGCAGGGCACAGGTCGCTGCTGGTCTAACGGTCGAGGAGATGCAGTTAGGTCTAATGCCCTCACACACGCTAGAAGGGACTGTCTATCCACTCTGGTGATGGGCTAATCCCCTCGGTTACTGAACATGTGGCACGGAGTGATGTCATCAGTGACGTCACTGAGTCACAGCCAGGAAGAGCCACTCCCCTTTGAAATTTCTTTTGATTCATCCACTTGGGTCACGGACGCGGTCTCGGTGCTGGTGGCCTGGACCACTCAGACCCCTGCCAATCTCCCTCAGAGGGCTCAGCACCTTTGCGGGTGACCGCGTCTACACCCAGTTCATTAACATTGTGGGTTGGACTTTTTTTTTAAAGATTTACTTATTTTTGCATGCAAGCTGGGGTGCAGGCCAGAGGTGTGGGGCGGCAAGAGGTTCACCAGAGGCAGAGCAGGGAACAGACAGGCAGATCAGAAACACACTGCTGAGGGGAGCAGCGGGCGAGGCAGGACAGGTCTGCTGCGCCCTGTGGGAAGCTCCCCGGCCGGGGAGTGAATTCTTGCCGCAGCTGCCGACAGCGCCACAGTGCTTAACCTGTTGCGCCACCAGGGAGGCCCAGGTTTGGGTTTATTTTTATGGCGACCTTATAATTTTGGCGAGAGAGACAGTTTCCTATCTCCAATGGTAATGAGGTTTCATTTTTAAACATATGAAAAAGAAGTTTGTTTAAAGAAAACTAGGAAGGGAAGCCACAGATGGTATGCTGATTTGTCAAAAAAAAATGAGAAATTAAGGTGTTACTTGAGCGATACTAGTTTGAGAGTGACAGAGACAGCAGTAGAAAGATCCGGACTGAGAACTGCGCCGGGACCCAGGAGGGAACAGCTCCCCCCGCATAGCAGCCCGTGATAGGCGCCCAGGACGGCAGGCGGGGTGTCCCCCTCAGTGCCCCCCTCACCCCACACTCCCTCCACTCTGATCTGGTCTAAGAGCAGAGAGCCAGGGCCCTCAAGGCAGCTCCCTGGACGGCTGTGGGTGAGAATGGGCGGCGAGGCCTGCCCGAGCCCGGGCAGCGGAACAGAGCACGCCTGGAAAAGCAGCAGCCGTTCTCTCTCTTCTGTAAGAAAACACATCACCCCTTCGCCCCTAGCTGCCCCCTCGCCGCCATCGAGGAGAGTTTGGGGGTGGAGGCCCAGCACAGACAGCCAGGCCGGGCTCACCACGCACTGCCCAGCAGGCCCTCCTGGGCGCCAGGGGTGGCCCCAGCTCTCTCTGCTGCTGGGGAGACAGTGGGCAAGTGAGGGGAGTCAGGGCTTCTGTCCGCTGCAGCCCAGAGCCCCCGCTGATGCTGGACACTTAGAGCGTCTCTGGGATGCAGGGGCCCTGGCCACTCCCGATGGACACAGAAGTGGGCCAAGGAGGGCAGAGGACAGTGTCCCGGACAGGGGGTCTGTCACTTCCTTGGGCCTTCCACCTGGCACTTGCACGGTTATGCCCCCTTTCCTGGCTCTCCCTTCAGAAGCAGCTGGCTGGACAGGTCAGCGGACTCCATAACCCAAAGGACGGGGACAGCCTCCTGGGAAGAGGTCCTCAGCCCCCGACAGCCCCAGACCACCGTGAGGCCTCCCTGCTAGGGCCACACGCTGATGTGTACTCTACCTGGACGCCATCTGCCTTCCCCTCCCCGAGAGTGAGTGGCCACCAGCTCGCCCTTTGATAATAAATCCTTACCAGCACCCACCCCAAAAGAGGCCCCCTGGCCACCCTTCCTTTTTCTCTTCTTCAGACGCGATCCTTTTAGTCCCTGCTCCTAAGTGCTATTTTCTAACTTTTTCACTCTTCTTTGCTGCAACCAGCTCCAGCCCAGTTCCTCTCTGACTGAAGCTCCTTCGGGGCGCAGGTGACAGTGAGGCCTGGAGCCTGGGCGTCTGCACCTGGCAGCGGAGTGCGCGCCCTCTGGGGCTCTGCTGTACACGTATGGTCCCCTCAGATTTGGATCCCCCCGTCCTTGCGAGCGGGAGCTGGACGAGACTCTAACCTCTGACCAGGAAACCTCAGCTCTCAGCTCCGCTCTTCCGCACTAACTAGCTGCGTGTCACCTTCAGCAAGGAACGCTCCCTACTGCGCCTCGGTTTCCTCCCAGGTTCTGCCAAGGGCAAAAGTGAGAAGTGACCCACAGGCCTTAGTCTAAATCCAGGGGGATCCTGGCAGGGCCTGGAAAAGGCAGGATTTTGCTTTCCTTTCCCTTCCTGCACCCAGCGCCTCTCTTCCAGCTGGTCCACCAGCCCAGCCAGGTCTGACCTCCACTCCCAGGTCGAGCGATAGAAGAAGGCAAGGAAGCAGAGGGGCATGTAAGATAAAGAGGCCTTTATCAGCAACTCCCGGGCGAGGTTCACAGATCCCAGGCGGGGGGCTGTGGAGTCGCACCCCGCAACCAGGGGGGTGGGCTTTTATATGGGGTGAAGGAATTCCAAGGGTGGGGCAACTCCATTTGGAGCTGGTGGCCTTGCAGGTGCGCTCGGGCTGCGGTGGCCCGTCTGGGGAGTGGGGACATGAGCTGCTTTCCAAGGTCACACATCTTCACAGCGCCCTTATTGTTGGGGAGGGGCGGGTTCAGCCTAACAGGGACCACATGAGGGAGTTCCCGAGCAGGGCTGTGCTTGTCATGCAATGGCGCTCACAGCTCCCTTTAGGTGCGTAACAAGGGGCTTTCTAGAGGAGGTGCTGGCGCAGCTGTGGGGAGGAGTCCTAGAGAGAAGGAATGAGGAGCAGGGACGTGAAGCTGCCAGTGCAGGGAGGTACATGCTTCTGAATCAGAGGGCCCCCAAGTGCTGGGCCTCATTAACCCTCACAGCAGATCTGTGTTCAGCCTCTGTCACACACATGCCACACCAGTTGCTAAAATATTGAAATTCTCCCATGAAAGCCACACACAGCCTCCTCCCTGAGCACCCTGCCCTCACTTCCTGGGCCCCAGTCAATAAAGGGTGTGCCTGAGCACTAAGCAGGGCTTCCAGAACCAGCTCCAGGCTCCACCCACTGTCTTCCTGTTGAATATTTTGAATATCATCATTGACGCCAAGTGCAATGATACACGGATTCTACAACCGATGGATTCTACAGGGTACGCAATGAAATGTGGCTGCTTACCCACAAGGGCAATGAGGAATGAATAAATATGGACTATCCATAATGGAATATTACTCTGCCATAAAAAAGGACTCAAGTAGTGATACAGTTTACAAAATGGATGAAACTTGAAAACATTACCTAAGAAAAAGAAAGTAGACACAAAGGACACATTAACATGATTCTTTTTGTATGAAATATCAAGAATAGGAAAATCTATTGAGACAAAAAGCACATGAGTGGTTGCCAGGAGCTGAGTTGGGGTCAGTGGGAGTTGGAGTCAGTGACAGCTAAAGGGTCTCAGGTTTCTTTTTCGAGTCATGAAAATGTTATAAAGTTGATTTTGGTGATAGATTTGCAACCCTGAGAACATTCTAAAAGTCACTGAATCTTATACTTCTAAATGGATGAACAATATGTGACTTAAAGCTGTTTTAAAAATGACAAGGCACAACCTTCAAAAATAGTGACTATGTTTAAAATTATACATGCATGCATCCATACACACCAATGCATTAACATGTTACTTACATTATAACACGAACAGAAGCTAGACTTTAATAGGCTTAGTTGAAAAACAAATACAAGTTTCATATTTTCTGTCTGCCACCCAGTGGGTGGTTTTCGGCTCTTGGAGAAGCAGGGGAGGCTCAGAAAGGCTGCAGAACCTGCCTGCCTGCAGAGCCTTTGCCCCCAAGTACAATATGCAGATTCCAGGGCCTCCCAGAGATTAAGGGAGGTCAAGGAACACTGCTATTGTTTGACACAAACCCTGTATTGAAAAACCAAGACTTTCCAAAATGGGGTTAAAAGGTCAAGGGCTCTGGAGAACATGAGGAGGTTGTGTGTTGATATCTTTTTTGTCCCGGAGGCTCTCGGGACCTCTGAGTAGAACCTGGTTTGGGGGGAGACCTGAGTGAGCCTCTGAGCTATGTAAACAGACCTTGGATTCCTGCAGTGAGGGCCCAGGGGGACACCTCTGCATCACAGCTCAACCCCAGAGAGGAAGGGGGAGGAGATGGAGCCGGGGAATCCCCTTTTCCCCTCCTGCTGCCAGTCAGGGGGGATGGCTGACCTTTAGGAACATCACGATTGGGAAGCCAAGGGCAAGTGGGGGAAGGTGGTGGGAGGAGCAGCCGGTCCAGCTGGGAGGGGCTGCTCCTCTGCTGGAGGAAATTCATTAATTCAGGACCGGCAGGATATTTCCGACCTCTTGAAAAGGTGTCTTTCTTCTCCACCAGCAAGCAGTGAGAACACTGCGGCAGCCCCCTCCTTGATTATCACCTTTACCCCAACATTTCCAAAGACGCTGAACGGTAGAGAAAGGCAGGGTCAAAGTCTCCCTCAGGTCTCTGTCTTTGGAAATTGAGTCCCGTCTCCATTTGGAGCCGCCCATTTGTTACCATGGTAACGCAACATCTGCTCCCCCACTCTGCTCCAGCGGTCACTGGGTTTGGCATCCTCCAAGCTGTTGCTGGTTCTGCGTTTTGCCTGACTTGCTCCCCTGCTCCCCAAGGAACGCCTCACACTTTTTCAGCAAAGGAACTTATTCCAAAGGCAGGGTGATGGTCAGAAGGGAGGCTCAATCTGTGCAAGCTGCAATTCTGAGAAAGCCAGCTCGCTGGCATGTGAGAGGCCATTGATTCTGCCAGTCTTTGCACTAATGCACTGCATCTGCTGATCTCAAATCCTACTGTAAACCTCCCTCCTGGATCCATTGCATTAGCCTTTGTTCTGAAGGAGCACACATTATTAAAACTTGTATAAGACATTTCAAATATATATAAATTCCATGTTCAGCTCCTTTATTTTCTCATTTTCACACTTTTCAAGTTTAATTGCTTACCTACAGTTCTCTCTATTCACCAATTATTTTTGACACTGAACAGTATGGGATATAATTCTAGGTTTCCTTGCCTACCACATTCTCCTGGCTTCCAAGTAGCATCTTTATTATCACTTCCCCTTGAAAAAAACATGCTATGTCTCACTGGTTGTTCTAGTTACAATTTTCAGTGGGTTTCTAAGGAACTGGGAGGGGCAAAGGCACAGTGAGAAAAGTAGTGACTCCGAGTCATCAGAATTTAGGGGCTGGCTTCCCAGCAAGGGGAGCCAACATGCCCCACTTTGCCTGGGATGTCCCCACTTGGAACTCTGGAAGGCCCCCATGCAGTTTTGGCCAAAATGGGATTGTAACAGGGCGGTCCCCAGGAATGAGCCAGGTTTCAGGTTTCAGGTGCCCTGCCCCACCCAAGGGAGGTGTTGCTGAGGAGGGAGGAGAAGCTGGAGAGAAGACTGGAGAAGGGAGGAACTGGGAAGGAGAGCAAGGAGGCCTGGAGGAGGCCCACGGAACAGAGAGGCACATGAAGAAGCTGCCCCTGCTTCTTGGTCCCAGACTGGTTGGAACAGACGTGGGTGAGAGACCCGTGGGGAGACGGCAATGGCAGCTTTTATCTTGATTTTGATTTTGCTCTTTTCCTCCCAGACTTGTCTGTTTCTGACCCTTCTCTATGGGTTCTGGCTAGAAGGCGCTTTAGACTTGGGGCCAGCTTTCGGGCCTTGCTTTGGGCCAACCCTGGTTGGGTGGACTTTTACCCACAAAGAGATGGGTAACTTTGGGTGCTTGATTTGAAAACTATATTCTTTGTCTGATTTCTGTATTATACACTAATTGTAAAGGTTTCTTTCCACTAAAGGTCTTATATGTTTTGTCTTGATGCAGTGGATGGCAGAACCTATTTAGAGCAGGCTGGTTTGGGGGTTCTGGGGTGCCCCTCTCCCTGCACTATAACAGATTCAGGATGACTGGTTCCCTCCCTTTTTTGAAGCTTCCTCACTCTCCTAGGGTGTGTTCTTGGGGAATTTCCTAAATCTTTCCAACACTCAGTGTTGTTATTTATAAAATGAGAATGATAACAAAATGTTTTCTAAAGGTTGTGGTGAGATTAAATAAGTGAATGGGGCCTCCCTGGTGGCACAGCGGTTAAGCGCTGTGCTGTGGAGCTGTTGGTAGCAGTGACGCGAGTTCGATGCCCTGCCAGGGAGATTCCCACATGGCGTGGTGGACCTCTCCTGCCTCTCTCGCTGCTCCCCTCAGCAGTGTATTTCCATCGATCTGCCTGTGCTGCTCCCCACTCTGTCTCTGGTGAACCCTCTCACCGTCCCACGCCTCTGGTCTGTACCCCAGCTTGTATGCATAAATAAATATATCTTTAAAACTAAATACATAAATGAGTGAATGGATAACATGACAATTGCTCAAACAGAAGTCCACTCTCAGGGGCTATTTATTACTAACCTTAGAACCTTAGAAATTATAGCTATCACTCTAGAGATTGTCTTGAATCACTCACCTAGGTTACAACTGAGAAACTGGTTTTTCCAGTCAACTAGTGTTAAGACTGGAAGCAGGGCTTAGACTAGGCTGGGGCAGTTAGGAGCTGAGAGTCAATGCTTAAGGAGGAACTCAACCCCAAGGTGATGCAGGTGCAGACTGTCCTGTGAGTACAAGCAAGGAGCCAACATACTCAACTGCTGGGGCATTTCGTCCAGAGCTCAGAGTGGTCTGACAGCTAAGAATGTCACATTACTTAAGAGACGGATTCTCGGTATTCTATCTGGTGACAATTAGTTCCTAGCAACTCAGTGTTTCTGAACCATTCAAAACTGTGACAGCTGCAATGTACTTTTATTTTGAGCTTCATTAAAACAAAGCAAAACAAAAACCGTGGTTCTCCAGGGACCTTGAGAACTCAGTCATTACAGCCAATCATTTCCCAAATAGTATTTAATTTCCTTTTAGTCTTCACAATATTTTGTGAAAATCTTCCTTTTCTTTTTCTTTCCTTGAAATTACCATTTTATTTTGAAATAATTATAGGCTCACATGGTGTTATGAGAAAGAATGAAAAGAGATACCATGTCCCAATACCCAGGATACCGGCATGCATACAATCAAGATCCAGGACATTTCCATCACAAGGGTCCTTCCTGCCTGTTGACCTTCTGTGGCTACACCTACTTCCCTCCCATGCTCATCTCCTCCTTAATCCCTTGGAACCACTAATCTGTTCTTTGTTTCTATAATTTTATCATTTCAAGAAAGTTACATAAATGGAATTACACAATCTGTAGCAATTTGGGATGTAACATCTCTTAGTCTAGTTCTCTGGAGATCTATTTGGCTTGCTGAGTATATCAATAGTTCATTCCTTCATATCGCTAAGTAATTTTCCATGGTATGGATGTACTACCACTTAACAATTAACCCATGGAAGGACATCTGGGTGACTTCCAGGTTTTTACTATAATGAATAAAGTTGCTATAAAACTCATATGCATTGCTAAAAATATCAAAAAAAAGTATCAGTAAATGGAGAACAAGCCAGTATCAATGAATTGGAGGACAGAATATTGTTAAGACCCAACGTGATCTACAGATGTGATGCAAACCCTATCAAACTCCCAAAAATGATTTTTGGAAACACAGAAAAATTAATCCTAAATAATACTTAATCCAAATAATAATTAATCCAAAATAATACTGAATGAAATACAAAGTTAGAGGTCTTACACTTACTGATTTCAAAACTACTACAAAGTTACAGCAATCAAAGCAGTGTGGTAATGGCATAAAGACAAACTTACAGACCAAAGGAAAGGAATAGAGAGCCCAGAAACAAATCCTTGCATGTTTGATCAAAAGATTTTTGACAAGGGTGTGATGACCATTCAATGGGAAAGGACATCCTGGAAAACTGATCATCTACAAGAAAGAATGAAGCTAATTCTTACCCAGTACCATATAAAAATTAACTCAAAATGAATGAAATATATAAGAGCTAAAACAATAGAACTCTTAGAAGAAAACAGGAAAAGTTTCATGACATTGGACTTAGCAAAGACTTCTTGGATATTATACCAGAAATATGAACAAAAAAAGAAAATATAGCAAAATTGAGCCACATCAAAATTGGAAACTCTATACATCAAAAGACACAATCAACAGAGTTGAGAGGCAACCTACAGAATGGGGGAAAATATTGACAAATTCCATTCCTAAAAGGTTAATATCGCGTATACATAAAGAGCTCCCTCAACTCAATGAGAAAACCACCCAGTTAAAAATGGACAAAGAACTTACATAGGCATCTCCAAGATATACAAAAAGCCAATAAGCATGTGAGAAGATGCTCAACATCATTAATCATTAGAAGGTCAAGAGCAAATAGAGATGAAAGTTCACACACATTACGATGATCAAATTATCAAAATAACAAGTGTTGACAAAGATATGGAGAAACTGGAACCTTTGTGCATGGTTAGTGGAAATGTAAAATAGTGCAACCACTATGGTAGTGCCTCACAAAATTAAAAATAAAACATAAAATCTAGCAATCCCATATTTGAATACATAATCGAAAGAATTGAAAGCAAGGCTCAAAGAGGTCATTGTACTCCCATATTCACAGCAGTATTGTTAATGATGGTCAAGAGCTGGAAGCAACCCAAGCGTTCACTGACAGGTGGATGGAAAAACAAAATGTGGTGTAGACATACAATGGAGTACATTTTTAAGTTTTTAAGAGGAAGGAAATTCTGATATGCTACAACATGGCTAAACCTCAAGACACTGTGCTAAATGAAGTAAGCCCATCACGAGAGGACATTTACAGAAGGTACCTAGGGGCATCACACTCAGAGAGACAGGAAGCGGGGTGATGGTTGCAGAGGCTGAGGGCAGTGCAGAATGGGGAATTATTTCAAGGATAGAGTTTCAGCTTGGGAATATGTAAAAAGTTCTGGTGATGGATGGTGGTGATAATATTACTACTGAGCTGTACATTTAAATATGGTTACGATGGCAAATTTTATGTTATGTAAATCTTAACACTAAAAAATTCATGTGTGCATTTTTGTGAGAACATGTCTTGTCATTTCTCAGAGATAAATGCCAAGAAGTATAATTTCCAGGTCATATGGTGATTGCATTTTCAGGTTTTTAAGAAACTGACAAACTTTCTTCCAGACTGAATTTATCATTTTACATCCCTACTGGCAATGTGTAAGTGATCTAATTTCTCTGCATTCTTGTTTCACATTTGACGTTTCACAGTTTTTTATTTTAACTAGGATATGGGTAGTGATATCCCTTTGTGGCTTTCATTTGTATTTCCCTAGTGGCTAAAGATGTTAAACAACTCATTATGAGCTTATTGGAGAGAGATATATATCTCATATACATAATATCTTCTTCATGAAATGTCCATTTATGTCTTTCTCTCACTTTCTAATTAGATTATTTTTACTGTTGAGTTTTAAAGTTCTTTATATGTTCTAGATAAGCGTGCTTTGTGAGATATGTGTTCCATGATCCTATGCCCCAGTCTTCAGCTTGTCTCTTTATCCTTTTGAAAAGAGCAAACACCTAGAAAGAAAACTGCTTTTCAGGTAAGCAAAATGGCAGATATCATAATTTCATAATAATTTATTAACATGGCATGAGTCAGCCTTCATAAATCAAATGGTCCTCATATGTATCCAACCAAATGTGACAAAAATAGGACCAAAAATAAAGGAAATTCTAGATCAGCTTCCCTCAAGTAGCAGTGCAGGCTCCAAATATAATATTTCAAATTAAATTTGACAGTATTTCAAAAGTCCATTTAGTTGTTGGGCTTTATCCCAGCAATATACTATTTTAGCGACATGAGAGAAAGTCTCAACCTTAATAAACAGCAAAAAGTCACTAAGAAATTAAGTTTCTTTTATGGCCTAGACCACAGTCTTGGCACTTTCGGCAAACTTGCTAAAAAGTGACTAAACTGAAAATATTATTGTATACCAATAAACCTTCAATGTTAAGTGTTAATAAAAGTATTCTCAAAACTCAGTGGAAAGCAGAGAGGATTAAAAATTAATCCTTCGGTACCATTTTGAAGCAAATTCATTGTTTTAATGAATGTGTGCATATTAATGGGTGAATAAACAGAATACCAAGATAGAACATATATAATAGTTCTGTAACCTAAACATAGGAAATGCATAGAGCATTAAAAAGATAACTTTAAAGAAGAGTATACATAAAGAATAGTTGCTTTAGACATGTTTTTTGGTACCAGTATGCCCTCAAGAAAATTAAACAAAAGGTCAAATGATAAGACACGCAACTGATAAAAAGGGAGCTGGAAATATGAAATAAATGATTTAAGAGCACAAAACAGCACACTACTAAATTTAAAACTTTAGAAGCGCTAGAACCAAAACTATAGAAAATAGACTATAAGAAACAGTACAAAGAGAAAAAAAGTAGAAAGAAAGAAATATGCTAGATCTGGAATGTAGGAATTGAGAATTTAATAGATAATTAATACTTGGGGCAAGGGGGAAACAATGCATTAAAAGAGAAAAAAATTCAAAGATAAAATAGAAGAAAATGTTTGAGCTATAGAGAGAACTGGGCCTGTGGATCAAAATATCCCTATACCTGGAAAAATGAAAAGTACTAAATTAAAGAGAATCCATTAACACTTTGACACATTCTTGTGAAATGAACGAATTTCAAAAGAAAAGGAAGATTTCTTTCAGAGCTGGTGAAGATAGAGTAGGTCTACTACAACCTTTATCTCCCACCAGTTACAACTAAGAACTCTGGATAAAACAGAAAAATCAACTATTCAAGAAAGCAAAAAGTAAGTAGAAGCAGATGATGAACAGGGTAGGAGAGTTAAAAAAAAAAATTAAAATAACTGACAGAGGAATTAGCCTCCAGTTTTATTTTCCTCTTTTGTCTCACAACTCTGACCTAAAAGGAGCCCTAATCACAAAACCACATGAAGGTATGGTCAGAAAACTCAGGAAACGCTCTGATCAGATGACCAGGAAGAGGGGGAAGCCTATGAGTCATAGATGGTAGGTGAGATTCCTTCCAATTTTTTTCTACCTTTTTCTCTCCTATGCCTGCCCCAAAGGCTGACCATAGTTTTAAGCTGTGACAATGACAATATAGCAGCTAAAACCCTGAGGAAGACTCTTTCTCGGCAGAGAAACCAGGGAAGGAGCCCCAGTAATGTAAAGCATATGAAAGATTCCCAATTATCACCATCACTACTGTTGCTGTTATTATTATGTATTTTCTAATCCTCTCTGCTTTTCCCTGACAGTAGTCTCAGCTATGGTGCTACAGCTTTGGCAGCAGAGATCAATAAACTTAATCAACCCGTAACCAGCCTGAAGAAAAAGCAAGTACAAACTTCCAGTATCAGGAATGAAAGAGAAGATGTTACCCCAGACACTGCTATAGATATTAAAAAGATAATAAAGCAATATTATGAACTAAATTTGACATCGATGAAAACGACTAATTTCCTAAAAGTTTACAAACTACCAAAACATTCCAGAAAAAAATAGTTTATCTAGTACTATACCTATTATAGAAAATAAATCTGTAATTTAAAATTGTCCAACAAAGAAAACTTCAGGTTCAGATGACTTTGCTGGTTAAGTTTCACCAAACACTTAAGGAAAATAAAAGTCTTGTCCAGAACACAGAAGAGCAGAGAGCACTTCCCAGTGCATTTTATAAAGGCAGCATCGCCTTGAGATGAAAACCAGGTAAGAAAGTTTAAGAAAAAGAACACTGACCAATCTCTCTCAAGATCGTGAACAAGTTGCTTAACAAAATACTACCAAATCAAATCCAAAGAAAGGAGAATACCTAGTAATGCACTATTAAGGAAACATGGGAAAAATCAATACAAATTTCAATATGACTAGGTTAAAGAAGGAAAATGTAAGTTTATATCAATAGGTCAAGAAAATGATTTTGACAACACTCAAAATTCATTTTTTTATTTTAAAAAATATCAGAAAACTGGGTATCGAAAAAAGGAATTTTTTTTTTAACAGTTTCATGTTTCAGGGCTTCCATGGTGGTGCAGCGGTTAAGCGCTGCGCCGTGGCTCTATTGGCAGCGGTGACACAAGTTCAATGCCCGGCCAGGGAGATTCCCACATGGCGCGGCAGACCTCTCCTGCCTCGCCCGCTACTCCCCTCAGCAGTGTATTTCTGCTCTGCCTGTTCTGCTCCCCACTCTGTCTCTGGTGAATCCTCTCACCACCCCACACCTCTGGCCTGTACCCCAGCTTGTATGCATAACTAAATAAATCTTTTTAAAAAAGGGTTTCATGATTCAGTACTTTTAAGTATGTCAGAGGCACAATGCATTATATTTTTACTTTCTTGGCATTAAAGATAGGTGAATTATTTATAACATTTAATGTGTGCGTCTGGGTCTCTTGGGGGGTTTTTTGTTTGTGTGTCTTGACGCCAGGTTTACGGGGCTGGCAGGCCCTATCTGAGGATTGGAGAAGGTGCCTCAGAAGTTACACTTATAGTAACTTCTGATAGGACAGGTTTTCACACTTCTCTTCCTTCTGCAGGCCAGTGACCTAACATGGAAATTTTGCCCCAAACAGGGAGTCTATCACCTGGAGTATCCCAGCTTCAATTCTGAGAAACCCCTGAGGCTGTAGACTCATCAATTCTTTTTTTTTTTACGATTTCTATTATTTATTCCCAACATCAGCTGTATCTCCTTGTGCCTTCTTTAACATCATAAAGTATATCTACAAAATAACTTTAGCAAATATCATGCTTAATGGTGGACGATTTAATACTTTCACTCTGAGATCAGAACAAAGAAAGATGTTTACTCTCAGCACTCCTGTTCAACACTGTATTGGAATTCAGAGTCAGAGCAAGAAAGCGAGAGATAGTATATAGGAAGGGGAGAAACATAACTTTCTGCTCACAGATAACATAATTGTCTATGGGAAACATTTTAAGAATTTCCAAACAAGTAAGTTGAACAAAGTCTCAGGATACAAGATCAACAAACAAAAATCAATCATATTTCTACCTATCATCAATAAACAACAAAATTAAGAAAGTAAGTACCGCACACACAAAAGCACACAAAATAATTTGGTATAAATCTAACAAAATGTGTAGGATCTGAATTTGGAAAGTTACACAACACTGATGGAAGAAATCAAAGATTTAAATAAACAGAGATGTATTCATTTAACCATGTTCTTAGATTTCAAAAACAATATTGTCCAAGATGCTGATTTTCCCCAAATGGACCTCACAGTCAATGCAAACCCTATCAAAATCCAAGCAGGAACTTTTGTAGAGGTAAAATAGAAAGGCAAAGGCAAAATAATTAGAATAGTCAAAACAATTTTGAAAAGGAACAAATTTAGAGAATTCATATCACCTGATTTTAAGGTTAAAGCTACAATAAATAAGATACTGTAGTACTGGTAAAGAGTTAAACACATGGATCAAAGAAACAGAATAAAGATGCCAGAAATAACAGACCCACACAAATATGCTCAACTGATTTTTAACAAAGACAAAGAGCCACTAAGTGGAGAAGGATGTTTTCAAATAACTCTGGGACAAGCAGAAGTCCACATGCAAAAAAGATTACATGTCACACCATTCAAAGAACGGACTCTGATGGAATATAGACTTCAGTGTGCAACTATAAAACTTCCAGACATAAACAAATGAGATAATCACTGACATTTTGTCAGAACTCTTAGATACAACCAGAAAGGCGTGATCTAAACACAATAAATCATTACACAATCCAACATTAAAAACTTCTGCTCTGGGGCCTCCCTGGCAGTGCAAGGGGTTAAGTGTCAGCCTATAAAGCTATCTGCAGCCACTGTAGCACGAGTTCAATCCTTGGCCAGGGAGTTCAATTGTGCAGCAGACCTCTCCTGTCTCCCCACTGCTCCCCTCAGCAGTGTCTTTCAGTAGATCCACCTGTTCTGCTCCCCACTCTGTCTCTTGTGAATCCTCTCACCCCCTCACACCTCTGGTATACACCCCAGTTCTTGTATGAATAAATAAATCTTAAAAAAAAAATTCTGCTCTGCAGAACACACTGTCGAAAGAGTGAAAGTGCAGGTCTCAAATGGGGAGAAAATAATTGAAAGTCACCTATCTAAAAGGACTCAGTATACAAAATCAACAAACAAAAATCAATCTTACTTCTAGCTATCAGCAGTAAACAATGGAATTTTTAAAATGAGTACTGCACACACAAAAATACGCAAAATAGTTTGGAATAAATCTAACAAATTGTGTAGGATCTGAATTTGGAAAGCTACGTAACATTGGTGGAAGAAATGAAAGATTTAAATCAATATAGAGATATGTTCATTTAACCAAATAGCAAACTCTTACTCAATGAGAAGTAAATGATAAACCCAATAGAAATGGACAAATCAACACACTTCAACACAGATTTAGATAATAAATCTAAATCTAAAAACAAAACAAACAAAAATCCAACCTCGTTTTTCAATAGAGAAATCCAAATTAAAAGCATAAGATATCACTGTGCACCTTTCAGAATGTCTTAACCTTAGAAAAACAACTGAAGCTATCAGGCAACAGAGAGGATTCAAGACAGCTGGAACACTCATCTATTGCTGTTAGAAATGCAAAATTGCAGTCACACTGGAAAACCAAAAGGATGAAAAAGTAGACAGAAGACAATATGCTGTCGAGCTCGCCATAAAAAATGAAAGCCCAGGGGCCTCCCCGATGGCGCAGCGGTTAAGCGCTGGGCTGTGGAGCTGTCGGCAGCTGCAATGCGAGTTCGATGCTCAGCCGGGGAGAATCCCACATGGTGGCGGCAGACCTCTCCTGCCTCGCCCACTGCTCCCCTCAGCAGTGTATTTCTGCTCTGCCTGTTCTGCTGCCCACTCTGTCTCTGGTGAACCCTCTCGCCGCCCCACGCCTCTGGCCTGTACCCCAGCTTGTATGTATAAATAAATCTTTAAAAAAAAAAAAATGAAAGCCCAACGGTCCATAAACAAATGGGGAAGTTCAGACCCAAGATTAAGAAATGAAAAGTCAAATGTCAAGAAGCTCCAATCTTTGTGATGCTCCATGGACCAGGATCATTAAAAATAATAGTCCTCAAAATTTGTGAAGATCCACCAAGACATATATTCTCATAAACTGCTGGTGGCAAGGTAATTTGTTAGAGCCCTCCAGAGCATGATTTGTAAATCTCTGTCATGAGCTATAAAAACATTCATCCTCTTCGGACCAGTAATTTTATTTCTATAAATGGATCCTAAGAAAATAATCAAAAATGAAGACAAAGATTTATATATAAAGATGTTCTCCTGGCACTATTTCTAATAGTAGGACACTGGAAACAACCTAGTACACAAAGGATTTAAATTCAATTAGGACACAACTATGAAAGAGTGTTACTAAGCCATTAAAAATGTTGATGAAGGGCCTCCCTGGTGGCTCAAGGGGTTAAGTCTCAGCACTATGAAGCTATCCCAGCCACTGCAGCATGAGCTCAATACCCAGCCAGGGGGCTTCCCACATGACACAGCAGACCTCGCCTGTCTTGCCCACTGCTCCCCTCAGCAGTGTATTTCAGTGGATCCTCTTGTTCCACTCCCTGCTCTGTCTCTGGTGAATGCTCTCAGGCCTCCACACGTCTGGCCTATACCCCAGTTCTTGTATGTACAAATAAATCTTTTTAAAAAATGGTGATGATTACCTGGGAAAATACTTCTGATGCAATAAGTTTTTTTAAAAAGCAGGATATAAAACTACATACTATGACACAGATACTCCACACATTACATATATATATATTTATATATATATATATATATATACATATGTATACATAATATATGTATACATGACTTTAACAAGGCTAAGATTATTTATGATCATGACTACATATATATAATATATACAATATATAGATGAGCATGTATGTGTGTGACACAGAAATACAAGCACTGTCAGACCAGGCTTTGCTATTCTAATTTACAGATATTTCAAGTTTTCTTAACTCTGAATCCTTCACATCTAAAATTATACTATTTTAATAATCAGGGGAAAATTCACAGTATTTTAAAATAGTGTTTGCCTCAGTAGAGTATCATAAGACTGGGTTTATATATCCGCTTCTACAGGTGTCCCTGTTCCGTGACATAATTGTGTCTAAAGGAGAAATACTACAGTTGCACGTTTCCTCAGGACTCTGTGAGATCCCAAACCCGTAGGCAGCCACGACCTCTTAGTGGCAAGGATAATTTCAGAATCTCGGATTTTTATTGACCACAGAATTCCCACCAATATCGTAAGGGTATACTGCGTTCCAACTAAGGCTGACTCAAAATCTTGCACAAATCATTCTAAGTTATAATATTAATAGATCTTCTAGATATTTCCATCCCCACATAGCTAGTCCCCTCAGTGAACAAAACAGGAACAGAGTGTCATCTTGTTTCATTGACATAACGAGGTAATTAAGTCAAAGTTTCCAATCATTCCAGATTTCTTGGTGCCCCAGATAAATTGCTTTTTGTATATGCCAAGTTACGGAAATTTTACCAGTTAGGTTCTGAGATTGTAGAAGTATGTAAAAGTAAGAATGTCAATAGCCACTGATAAAGCAAGGTGCCACAGTCTGGCACCCTGCAGCTGTAAAACTTCAAGGACTGCAACCTGAGATAAACTTCCCCAGGCGGCAGTAAAACTTCAAGGTCTATAGACTCCCCCGCCAGGGGCAAAAGGCTTCAGGGACACTAAAAGATAACCACTCTGGCCATCTGCTTCGCGACCACCCGCCGTGATGTATTGCCAAAATCTGTCTAGTTGCTGAATTCCTTTGTATCTGTAACTGCCTTTATAAGCTGCACCAACTCTGTGCTGAGGGTCTCCATTTTAGCCTACTAGACCGCTGCGTCAGTACTTCAGGCTAATTGGGACCCTAGCTCGAGCTAGCAATAAACCACCGCTTTGTAATTACATCGGATTGACTCTGTCGTAACTCGGACCCGTAACATACTTTAACAAGATATGAAAGTCTCGGGACCTATGTGGTAGGTTAAGAAAATGCAAGAGTTGGAAGAGTTTTTTTAAAGAAACAGTTAACTGGACAAAAAGAATACAAGCTAAAATAACATGCCATTGGATAAGCTTTCAGGCAAATTCAGCTTGAAGACATAAGAGCAGATAACTGATTTAACCACCTACGAATGGTCAAAAAATAGACTTTAAATAGTTTTGACCTTAAGTAAAAATGCTATGCCTCTGTAATTAATAACATGAGCCAGAATACCTCATTAAAAACAATTCAGGAAGCAACTTGAGGTAAATGCAGCTTTTACCGAGGAGGATGTCGGTAACTTGTGTCTGTAACTTGTGTTGATTCATTTCAAGTGAGTGGGAGGAACTTCTGGTTTCCTCTTAGGATGTAGAAAACTCAGAGAACATCTTTTTAACCCTTTTGAGAAAAACAAAATGCCAACAAATGGCCAAATTTACAACTTGCCTTGAACCCACCGGAAAGCTCAAATTTCAGGGCAAAAAAATCTAAGGAAATACAGGTGCCTTTAAGGAGAGACAGGCTGGGTACCCCTCTCTGGGGTAGACACTGCCAGACACGACCGAGAAGGATCCAACAGGACAGTCACTGGGCCACTTCAGAAATGGGGACGTTTTCTAGAAGGGCTGCTATCGCCCTCGTGGAGGCAGTTTGAAATCCACGGTCACACAGCACATCCTAGAGGAGAGGAAGAGGGGTCCACACCTGCAATACCTGAGCGCCTGCCACCCCCAGGAGCTGTCCTCAGGTGCAGACGGCCTTTAACAGCTCAGGAGTTCTGTAGCTTGAGGCAGTGACATTCATTTCATTGAATAAACCTGAAGGCTGAGCAACACGGTCAGCCCATGTGACTCCGGGAGCTCAAGAGAACAGCCTGGGGCTGTGGGCTCCGCCCTCCCTGCTCTGGAGCTCATCTCAGTGCTCCCTGCTCTGGAGCTCACACACCCCTGGGGCCACCAGTGCTGGGCTCACCATGCAACTTGATGATGGCCTCTCCCAAGCAATACCCCGAGACCTCATGAGCCCTAAGGGCCAACTGGGTAGGAGACAGCTTTGAGGATTCGAGCTTGGAAATGGAATGAGGCCCACTGGTAGGGCCTGAAGATGGGCTGGAGTTTCAGAGGCCCCCTCTCCATGTGGGGATCCATTCAGGACACCCGAACTGGCAGATGCTCACATGTCCCAAGATAATTATGTGTAATTAACCAGAAGGGCCTTGTCACAGAGTAGGGTTACTGGCCCTTCGGCCCCTACTCCTCGGCATCCTGGAACTCGGGCATTTCCCGGGGTGGACCTGGCTCCAGGGGGAGGTGAGGGATGGGGGAACAGGGGGGAGTGGGGAATGTGGCTACTCTGTTCACTTCAGTGAGAACGCCAAGATGCAACCCCCTAACATCAGCAGACATGCGCCTGTAACTCCATCTTTCCTTGTGCTGGATTTTTCCAGCAATTCTGCTTAAACTGTATAAATAGGAAAAATACAGGGGCTTGGCTTTTTTAAATTTCAAGGGAGGATGAGGTGATCTTTGTAGGAACAAGAGAACAACAGTGGCCCTGTGGAGACTCCCCTGGGGCTGTGGGCCTTCCAGCCCCTCCCCCACCCAGCACAACCGCATTATCTAATGTTGTTCTGGGCTTTCCTTGCAATCAGACCCCAGCAGGGCCTGGCCTGGTGCCAAGTGGGTTTACTGCAGGGCACCTTTAAAATTTTTTTTTTTTATTCTGAGCTGTAAGAGATTTTTTTTCCTTAAAGAAAGTCGTTTTAAGCTAATGACTGTTCCTGCTCTTGTACATCAAATGTCATTTGCAGGGTCAGTGAGTGGAATAAAAAGGAAAATGACAGGCTTTGAAGAGACACATGGCTGGCATTTAGTTGCTGAAAAAGTACAGAAATGGAGGTATTTTTAAGAGAATGAGAGAATAGCCTGAAAGGAAAGAGGAGAGAAAATGTGCCGTGATTCAGGAGGAAAGTGTGAGGGGGTGGGGGGAGCTGGGGAAGAGAGGAAGGAGGAGAGGTAGAGGGAGAACGAACGGGTATTTCCTTCACTGCTTCCCAAGTGTTGGCAGACTTGGGATTTCAAAATGGAGGTCCGAGCCCACTACATTTCTCTCTCCTCCCTCCTAGAAACTCCTTAAAATGACCAAAAAGCCAGGGGTGGGGGCGGGGGTCTATAGCAGCATTGGAGAATGACTAAAAAGCCTTTAGGGACTTCAAGAAAATATGAAGCACAATAGTCAGGGTTCTCCACCGAAATAGCCAGCTGGGGGTGGGGGAGAAAGAGACACCCCGAGAGAACCAGAGTTGCAGTTTGAGCCCTAAGGCAGGAAAAAGGCCAGACTCAAGTCAGAAGGTGGTGAAGCTGAAGGACTCCTTAGCCCCAGGGAGGGTCAGACTTTTTGTTCCATTCAGTCCCTCAACTGATTCGATGAGGCCCACCACGTTAGGGAGGGCAATCTTCTTTACTCAGTCAACCCAATTAAATGTTAATGCACCCACACAGATTCCCACAGAAACACCCAGAAAAATGTTTGAGCAAATATCTGACCATCCTTTAACCCAGTCCAGCTGGCACATAAATTAAGCATCACAACACAGATGAGATTTTCAAAAAGACATGCTAATCTCTGATGCCCAGGACAAGATTCCACCGCTAACCTCGGCTGGGATGTGGAGGGTGGAGGTCGTGCTGTCTGCAGGGAAGGGTCTACCAGAGCCCTGAGGGAGAAAGAATAAATCAATCTACAGCTTTGCAGCCGAGGGCAAGGACTATCCCGGCCAAGGGCATGTGGCAGGTCCCGACAAAAGACTTCATGTGGCTCTGGTCATGGCATCTGCCCCCCAAGATTTGCTTTGTGTAGACAGTTAAGGAAAATATGGGGGGGCCAACTAAGTGGACATCTTCCCACCAGACGCTTCATTCATCTCACTCTCCACGGAAGCTCCGTCAGACACCCACATCCTGTCGGCAGAGGCTGGATGAGATGGGAAACCAGAAATACAGTTGTGGAGGCTTTAAGGTCCTTACCAGGCCCCTGGACATAAGGCAGCTGCTTGTGTCAGCTCCCACACTCCCCGCCCCACACTCTTGTTTGGTCTCCAAGTAAGGGGGAGATGAGCACGGCCTGTAGACTGCGTCTTGGTGTCTGAGACAACCTGCTGAGTAAGACAGCATGTGGGTCCTCCTCCTTTCTCTCTGTCCCTCCTAATTCGAATTTGGGAGAACCTTCTATCACAGCGATGTATCCAAAGACATGCAATGGGTCAATGCACAATAGAAGATTCTGTTTGTCTCATTGATCGCCTATTACAATAACTCTAAAACCTATGGGGTGGAGAAAGTATTTGTAAATTAATTGTAAACTCTCTATCTGATAAGGGAGTAATACCTAAAATACAAAAAGAACTCGTACAACCAGCAGATTAGCAATCTGACTTTAGAATGAACAAAGGACCTGAACAGGAGTTTTCCTCAGTGTGTGGAAAGATGCTCAGTCACTCACCACCAAGGACGTGCAAGTCAAAGCCGCAGTGAGAGGCACCTCGCACTGGTCAGACTATTGCTAAAGTGAACGAGCGAGACCTGGGGAGGAGGCGGCGACCAGCGGATGCTTGGGCACTGCTGGGGGAGCGTAAACTGTGCGGCCATATGGAAAGCAGGGTGGGGCTTCCTCAGACTACTAGAGAGACAACGGTCCGTGACCCAGCCACCCCACTGCCTGGCACCTCTCTGGAGGAAGTGAGTCACTGGCTGAGCCCACAAGTTCATCACAGCCTTATCACAATCGCAGAGCCACACAAACATCCCATTTGTCCAGCAGCAGACACGCGGATCAAGAGCCTTCGAGACAGAGAAGACAAATATCGTGTGATCTCACTTGTATGTGAGGAAGTAGAAGGGGGTGGCGGGGGTGGGCACCGTGAGGGACACTTGTGACGGTGGCCAAAGGGCACATATTTCCAGGGAGGGGATGAGTAGGTCCTGGGAATACAGGGCGTGGCACGGGACCACGCCACCCAAACCCGACCGTGTACTTGAAAGGCGCGACGGGGCTAGATCTTAAAGGTTCTCACCACACACACATGGTGACTGTGTGAGGTGATGGAACTGTCGGCTAAGGTTGCTGTGGAACAGCGCTGCTGACACTGGGGGCAGATGACCTTTATCCTGGGGGCCCCTCTGTGCATTATAGAAGGTTTAGCTGCCTCCTAGCAGTAGATGCTGGGGTGTCCCCCAGCATTGCCAAAAGTTCCCCAGGGCAGCAAACTTGACCCCAGTCAAGACTGATGAGATAATTTGTCCACTTCAAAGCCAGGCAGATTTGTCTCCAAAAGGACGACCAGATTGACGGAATGAGAACCATTCTCAAATTCCAGAATTCTGGGCTCTTCCTTCACATGGCCACTAACAGCTTTTAAAACTTGGCTAACAGCACCACGGCCTGCCTCTGAGGCTCATCTCAGCAGAGAGTGACGTGGCCATATGGGTTTAGTTGAGTCTAGGAAGGGGGTAGCCATTTAGGTGGTTGCCGCAGGCTGGGGGAGTTACACCAGGCTGAGGAGAACAAAGCAGCTCTGAACTCACACTACTGCAGCCACATCAAACAGGCTTGCTCGGAACTCTTGAACAGCTCTTCATCTGATTTCTGCCTCCTTAGAACAGGCTCGAATCTTCTTTCCTTAATTAGGCGAATTGCCCATTCCCAGCCATAGATTTCTGTGAGTAATGGGGCGACGGGAATATTGTGAGTTGGCATTTCTCTCTGTACTTAGGAGGCCCCTGGGGACAATGCAGAAGCATAAATGGCACAATTACAAATGGAGGGGTTAGAGGGGTGACTGTCAGGCCACCCAGGTCACTCCAAGAAAGACGTATAATTTTCATATCTAGCCTAAGCCAAAGAAAATTCAGGATGATAAATCTGGGCTCTGGAAATCCTATCTTGCTATCCAAGACTCAAGAAACCCTTACTAACTCAGAAAAATTCCAAAGGAGTTTCATCAGAATGATTGATCATGTTTTAAAAAATGCAGTTCTAACTTTCTTGCAGATCATAACTTCTGCTAGCACTACAGTGGATTCCCAGGAGCCAGTCAACAAGAACAGCTTCAATAAACAGGCATGCATTTCTGCATGTTATGTAGCATGCTTCCATTTTTCAAAGAGACTCTTAAAGTTCTAGATGGACTCTAGTTGAATGATAAAAAATCCCATACTGTAGAGGTCTGACTTCATTGGTTTTTATTTCAAGTGCTTCTTCTTGATAGTTTATTGATTAGTTATACGGGCAGCTTCCCCCATTATTAGTGCAGGTAACTGGAACTTCGGGATACACTTTTCTAAACAAAATGGTTAATATGCTCATTAGTTCCAAATTATCCTATAGTTTTTTCTCTTCTTTTGTATGAACCTCTCACCCATAAAAAAATGACTTCTCCACTGGAAATGGAGAAGTACAATTACGCTATGTTACAAAATGCTTGATTTAACTTCTGAGACACTGAGATGACACAGAGGAACTAAAAATTAAGGTTAAACTTGATGCCTGCAATACAATTAGAATCTCAAACATTTCTAGGTAATAGGCTAGTTAAAGAGACAAAGTACAAAATCAGGCACAGTTGGATCAGGCACTTGTTAGATGCTGAAGGACCCCTAGGCTTTCTGATCTGGGGACTGCTTCAGCAGAAGGAAGATAATGTGACCCATTCATCAAAATGTCTAATTGGCACTACACCGCTATTGCTTCCTCCATACAAAAAGTATGTTTGAGCTACTACTTCATGGGAGACATAGGGTGTTGCTCTGAAACAGGGGCGCCACTCTGGCATCACAGTGGGGTTTTAAATCCCACAAGGCTCTATTTACACCCATACATGGCTAGTGCAGTTGTTTCTTTTCCTTTATCTTCCTTCAGGAGAAATGCCTAAAACCCAAATACTAAGTGGCACCAGGGAAAAAACCCATAATGCCTCCACTATACATAGGTAAAAAAGATGCTACAGGGTGTAATGCCTTCCCAGTCCACAGGGGGCACCCACGTTCACTGTTCTCTGACTGGACACAGACGGGTGGTCTCAGAGCAAGGCAGAAGGCTACCCACCTTAAACCAACTCCTTAGCCCTGAGCAAAGGCCAGATCCTACCACGGCATACTTTAATCAGAATTAATAGGGGTCATCGGTAAAATTATTCGGTAGATATACATGTATGTTCAAGTCATGAGACCAGCACACAGATCTGGAGCCCAGAGACCCCTATAAACCACCACAAATCTCAAACTCCACCTCAACAAACCTTGACGTGGATTTAATCTTCTGATGCATGCAAAAAAGTCTCCGTAGTTTTCTGCCCACTTCCTGTGTGTAAACTATGGAAGTTAACAGCAGTCAACTCTAAGGGGCCCTTCGCCAGTGCCCTGGGTTCCTCTTACTCCTTTCTGTACCTCCTCATCATGTTCCTCACCACTTCCCTCTCCTGGTCTCCTGGGATGGCTTAATCATCAGGACAAAGGATCCCAGGGTGAACATGGCTGCTTTGATGGCGGGGGTGGTGTGGTAACAAGCCCTGAAGGGGGAGACCCTATACCTCTAAACACAAACACCGCCACAAACCAGTGCTACCTCCAAAAAACAAACAAACCAAAGACCCTAGTGGGTATCAATTAATTAAAATAAATGGGGACTGATTAGATATCAAATTCTTTTTGCTTTTCCACCCTTCTTTGGGCTCCTACCTGGAAGGTGGATGAAACTGCTGTAGCAATGACATCCATCTTGCTATTATGAGGAAGTCTTGAGGATGGAAACCATGTGCTGAGAATGGCAAAGTACAGCACAGGCCACAGAGCTGCTGAACCGTAACTAGAGGTCAGCTTAGACCTTTACCTCCTTCATTTGAGAGAAAAATATACATCTATCTTGTTTAAGTAGCTGAGATTTTTTTTCCATTATAAACAGCAGAAATTAAGCATAACTGATGAGGGAAAACAAAGCCAGAAATAAAGCAATGATTGACAGGTTTCTGCATGAAACCAGGTGGTGGTCGCCAATCAGTAGTAAAAGGGATGGAGGAGAGTGGATGATTAGGGAAACATTAATGAGGAATGATGAATAAGATGGAGGACTGACTGGAAGCAGGTGATGAGGGGTGTTGCATTTCTAACTTTCTGCGTTAGACAACGCGGCTAAAAAATGATTATCTGTTTACAACAAACTTTCAAATGCTTGATAATGAAACTGAGAAAAACTCAGAATCAGTCAAGTCTTTGCCCAACTTTCAACCGTACCATCTCCCAATAAAAGATGTCATAAACTTTGTAAGCTGCTAAGCAAACTTTCCAATCAATCTTATCAAATCGCATGCCCCTAACATTTGAAAGCTTTTAACCTCAAAGTAAAATTATTTTAGCTATTTTCCTTAAAACTTGAGTGTACTATGAAAAGTCCATGGCAGAACGCCTTTCTAGAACTCCTAGTCCCTTTCAAAGTAAACTCTAAATTCACTGGGAGAAGGAGATAAGTAGAGACTGTAGTAATTAATTCCCCAGCCTCTTCTTTAAGGGAAAGCTCTCTCTCTCTACCCTTCAGCAATGAGGACACCTTCGTGTACACACATCTATAAACTGTTTCAACATTTACTGTCCTCCGGAGATGCATGTAAATTCAAGGCAAGGCAGAGAAGTAGGGTGGTTGTTAGATGTTTCCTCTATTCCTGAAAGTGTTCCCAATTTGACATGGTTAAATCTCATACATTTTTTGAGATCCAATTCAAGTGTTCTCTTTCATGGAGGTTGTTTTTAGCACTAAAGCTGAAAGCAGCTTTGCCTTCTCTAAACTTATGCTTTTAGGATTTTATTGGATATCTTCACCCACCAGATGATTTAGGTGGGCCGATTAAATCAATTAGCCATAGTGTGCATAAAATAACCTAAAAACAACTGTCTCACTGTGAAGAACCCACTCTGACCCCAGGTTTTACTTTTCTTCTATTTTTGCAAAACAGGAAATTTGCTTTTAGCATGGCAGCCAATCTTGTGTTTGTTTTTTTCTAATTACCTATAAAGTCCCCAAATACATTGAAAATTACGAAGTTATCATTCCCATTTCATTGTCCGAGAGGATATGTGGAGAAGATATTAAAGAACAAAGGCATTCAGTCATTCCATTGTCTGAGCTGGAAAGACACAGGAGGACAGGAAGTATACAGAGTCAATCTTACCCTGGAGTAGCCACTTCGAAAACTCTGAAAAATGGGAGGAGTTGCTAACTATTCGTAGCACTGCACAAGGTACTAAAAGCCATTTGTACTTTAATTGACCAAGATTTGCTGAGCTTCCTCTGTTACCTGCCACCGTGGCAGTGGGTGCTGGAGTCAGATCTTAAATTTCAGGAATTTTTCAATCCAGTTGTTAGACATTGATAGCTGGAAACAGATCATGGTGAGAGTGTTTGCACCACAAAAACTGACAAATGCTACAAATCAAGGCTTTCAGGGGACCAGTTTACCAGCACTGGATACTCTTCTAAGCAAGGTGCATTCTGGCTCCTTGGAAACTTGCTTCCTAGCCGGGAGTCTAAGGCCAGTGCAATGCGTAGAACACAGGCACCTCGTGCTGGGCCGTGATCTGTATGTAAAGTTATGAGAAACAAGCCACGATCCAGAGCAGCACTACATTTAAAGAATGGGGGATCTGCAAAGGATGGTGCCAGCGGAAAGAAGCTAGAAGGAAAAAGACAAATACTGGATGGTTTCACTCTTACGTGGAATATAGAGAAACAAAGAAATGGCTCAGACAAAACCAAACCAAAACCAAATCTTACAAATGGGAGTGCAGAACTGAGGCCATGCTAGTGGAGTGGCTGAGAGCAAAGGTGGGGGGAGGGGCCCAATGGACTTTGGTGCTTAGGTGGAGGATATGATGTGATAACACAGATCTTAAGAGGTATGAACCTGTACCTCTAAATCATAGACTGTTGAAAGCCAATGTTCCCTTGATGAAAAATGATACAGCTGAAAAATTACTAAGAGTCTATTAAAATTAACAAGAAGATTTGAAAAAAGAATTTGTGAAAATGAAGAACATAATAATTTATCTTTAAAATCCTGTGGAAAGGTTAAAGAGCATAATAAAGTCAGATGAAATTATCTATGGATTGAAAAATAGATCTGCACATTTGGGGACTACTCTTTAGGCAGATGTAATTTTTCAGATATTCCTTTAGTGAGGGAGTATATTCCACAAATACTTTTCTTCATATGAGAACATCCTTATTTCATGCTCATTCTTTATATATTGAAAGTTTTGTGATTTTTAAAAAGTTTTAAAATATAGAAGTGTTGAAAGAACAGCATAAAGGTAGAAATATTATACATATATGTACATTTACATACATATATTTTTGCTGAGCCATATGAAGGTAAATTGGAAATACCACGAAATTTTACCCTTAAGTGTTTCAGCATTCATCTATGTGAGTAAAAATTATGTTATTAAAGATACAAAATATTTAGTTAAAATGTCCAACAAACATCCAGAATTCAGAGGAAGCTAAGGGAAAAAATGGAGACAATATTTTAAAGGGATACTGGTTTAGATTTCCCAAAGTGGAAAAAGATAACTTGTAAGATTCTGGAGACCCAGTGAACAGCAAGCAAGATAAAAAGAATTCCACCCCTAACTAAATACAATATAGTTAACTTGCAAAGACAAAGAAAAATACCTTAAAATCCACTGGGGGGAAAAAAAAAGGGCCTCCCTGGTGGCACAATGGGTTAAGTCTCAGCACTATGAAGCTATCTGCAGCCACTGCTGCATGAGTTTGCTCCCTGGCCAGGGAGGTAACCCACATGGCACAGCAGACCTCTCCTGCCTCACACCCACTGCTCCCCTCAGCAGTGTACTTCAGTAGATCTGCCTGTTCTGCTCCCCACTCTGTCTCTGGTGAATCCTCTCATCACCCCCACACATCTGGCCTACACTCCAGATCTTGTATGCATAAATAAATAAATCTTTAAAAAAAATCAACTGGAAGTTCTTAAAAGAAGCACCCTGAAAACGAAAAAGTAAGTAAAAGATATTTAACAGACACCTCAACAGCTACAGTGGAAGCAAGAAAGCACTGGAATGTTGTTTTCTGGGTGATGGAAGAAATGCACCTTCCCTCAATTGCATAACTGACCAAAGAACATCTCTTTTCAAGAAGGAGGCTGAACCTCACCAAGTAGCTATACTTAGCATGTCATAACATGACAACATGGACCTTAAGGTGAAAATCATGAGTAAAGCCTAACACGGTAAATATAAAGGAAGATCTTTTAAATCTAAATTTCTAATTGTCTAATAAGGTAGTTTGAACAAAAATACAAAATGATGATTTACTACTATGATTGAGCATCTTCTTATATATTTACTGCAATCCATTATATTCAAAAATGAAATGCTTAGACAAACCCAGAATGGGAGACATTTTATAAGGCAACTAGATTAAAAAATGTCAACTCATTAAAAAAAATCGAGTACAGTTTGGGTTCAAAGAGGCTAAAGAAATTAACCACCAAATATAATATGAAACTTGACTTTAAGGCAATAAAGTTGGGAGGGTGACATTAAGGGATCTGGGAAATGACTGAGAAATCTTGAATATGGACTAAATATTAGGTGATATTATAGAACTGTTGTTAAAGTGTTCAGTGAGATAATTATATTGTGATGCAGAAGAATTTCATATTTGCAAATTTCAGATGGATCAGCAAAAGAACTTTCTTACTTTATTTTTTTAAATGTACATATATTTTTTTTCTTTTTGCTGCTCTTTCAACCAGTATGTATTTTAAACATTTTCATAATAAAATGTTGGCAATACAGGGCCTCCCTGGTGGCGCAGCAGTTAAGCACTGTGCTGTGGAGTTGTCGGCAGCGGTGATGCGAGTTCAACGCCCAGCTGGGGAGATTCCCACATAGCACAGCAGACCTGTCCTGCCTCGCCCGCTGCTCCCTTCAGCAGTGTACTTCCATCGCTCTGCCTGTTCTGCTCCCCACTCTGTCTCTGGTGAACCCTCTCACCGCCCTACACCTCTGGTCTGTACCCCAGCTTGTATGCATAAATAAATAAATCTTTTTTAAAAATGTGTGCAATACTAAGAATGAGGTTGAAATGGGATGATTTTAGGTCAAGAAAACAAGAGTTTGTGGATTCCAATTCTTTTAAGAAGTATTTAAAGAATTATCTACAAGGAGCTGTAAGTAGAAATGGAAAAAAGAAAAGAGTTAATATGTGGATATTTAAATAAATGGTCACTGGAGTTTTAAAATGCTAACGAAATGAAGCCAACCCTCTGGGGAACAATACCAGCTAAGGTGAGAGAGATTGATGTGAAAACAGTCAAAGAGTCTTGTGTTGGTCAGAAGGGTAAATATACTGACTAGGCATAATTATGAATATGAGAATTTTAAGGATATGCACTAAAAGGGTAAAATCAGAAATACATGTTCCAAACTAGTAGAAGGGAAAAAATGGAATGAACAAAGAATCTAACCAGAAATAAGGCAAAAATGATAGAAAAGGAAATAGGGAAGTCAGCAAATAGAAAACATAAGGTAACATGATATAAACAAAGCCAAATGAAAAAATACCAGTTGTATGTTTATGTAAAAGATCTCCGAGATAGAAAAATGTTGAACAAATTATTAAAGAAAATTCTTCACATATGCACTAAACAAAGAAAGTTCACATAACTATATTAATAGCAGACAAAATGGATTTTAAGGTGAAAATCATGAGTAAAAGTTAGCATGGTAAATATAAAGGCTTTTAATCTCCCAGGAAGATATACTAAATCTATGTTTCTAAGTATCTAGTAAGAAAGATTAAACAAGAACAAAATATTTATTAATAATACCAAGCATCTTTTTAGTACTTACTGTAATCCATCTGTACTTGATGAAACAGCTAATCAAATTATTTGTCTGTTAAATTATTTGGGTTATTTCTTTTACTATTATGTTTCTGTATATTCTGAATATAACTTCTTTTATCAGACACATTATTTACAAATATTTTCTCATTGTTTGTGGTTTGTCTCTCCATTCTATTAATAGCATTTTTGAAGAGTATAGATTTTCATTTTGACGAAGCTTGATCTGTTTTTTCCCTTTAATGAATTGTACTTTTGGTCTTGCATCTAAAAAATTTTTGCCATTGTGAGCTCATATATTTTTTGGCCTATGTTTTCTTCTAGAATTTTTACAATTTTAGATTTACAATTGGGGATATAGCCTCATGTAGAGTAATTTTTTGCATATTGAAGGAGGTATGGAAGAAAGTCATTGTTTGCTAAGGTTATGCAATCTGGCCAGTATCATTTGTTGAAAAAACTATCCTTTCTCCAATTTCTTTACATGACCAGTGGTGACTATTTGGAGGAATACAAAAACATTACTTCAAAAACATAGATGAACCCCTATGTTCGTTGCAGCATTATTTTCAGTAGCCAGAATAAGGGAAACAACTTGAATGCCCATTGACAGATAATTGGCTAAAAAAAATGTGGTCTGTACACACAATGGAATACTACTCAGTCATTAAAAACATGGAATCTTGCCATTTGCAACTACAAGGACAGATCATGATAGATTTTGAGGATAGCATGCTATTTATGAAATAAGCAGATGTAAAGACAAATGCTTTGTAATAGTACTCTCAAGTGGTAGATGAAAAAAACGGAACAGGCTTAGACTATAAGGACTAAATGGTAGTCACCAGAAAAGGAGAAAGGGGGGGGTGGGTAAATCAGGTAAAAGTGGTCAATTGTATAGTGGTGGGTGGAAACTAGATTTCTGATAGTAAACATAATGTAGCACACATAGATGTCAAATTTTAACGCAAATATGTAAAAACTAATGCTATAAATCAGTTCAATACTTTTTTAAAGATTACAAGTCATAATTAAGACAATCCAATTGTGGTAAATGGATGAAAATTAGACAAGTTAAAAAAAAGACCTCACACATATATATGAATGTGACATCTCTGAGAGAAGGATGAATTACTTAGTAGTGTTAGAATTTATTACCAAGCTAGGGGAAAGACTGACTTCATCCCTACCTCACACCATATACAAGTAAATCCAGGTATAGTAATGACTCTTGCACTTATGCCCAGGTAGGTATGTCCAAAAATATTAGTAGCAGCACCGTTCATACGAAGTTAGAAATAATCCAGGTATTCACCAATAAGAGCATGGACAGATAAGTATGGTAGAGTCGCAGAAGGGAATGCTATCCAGGGAAATAAATTCATGAATCTTTGAAATATAATTTGAGTGATGTTACAAAAGAATACAAACAGTACACAAAACAAGGAAAAATGAAACAGAAGTACTATGTGACAAAGCTATGATGAAAGTAATGGAATGAGAAGTTTCCAGACAGTGGTTTACTCTAGTTGGTGGGACAGGTAGGGACACACAATTGGAGAAAAGCACCAAAGCATCAGAATGATCTTTGCAATGCTCTATTTCTCAAGTTGGAAAGTAGATTCATGAGTGTATTTCATGATGACATTTCATGATTTATATTCCATAAATCACATTTTGCAAAATGAATTTCATAAACACTAAAAAGAGCAAACAAAAATAAACCCTAGCATCATATTCTTGAGTACCCTGCACCGTCTAGCAGCCTTCACAATTTGCCCCCAAAAAAACCCTCTTGTTTCAGAGAAGTTGCATCTCCCCATCCTGCCCCTAATTTCCCTCTCTACTGCCTCCCCATCTGCATAATGGGTTCAGAGTTCATCAAATCCTCCCACCTCATCCCTGCAGAAAGCAGTTCCTCTGCAGTTCACCTACTTTCCTTTCACAAATTCGCCCTGGGGGTCTGCAGAGGGTTGAGTGTGGGGGGCACTCTTAGAACAGCTCAAGCAGTTCAGAAAGAATGTGTTGGCCCGGGGAACTGGTGCACCTGCATGTTCTGTACCTGGAACAGTCCCCTGCAGGAAACAGGTCAGGGGATGGGGCGGTGTCCGGGTGACAGGAAGGCTTCAGCTGAAGGTGGCATCACACTGGGCTTGGCAAAGTAGGTGGAATTTTGGCGAATGAGACAATGAACTGCCCCAGAGGGGAAAGGTTACTGTATGGGGTTGGGAACACAGTCTTTCTATTCGTCTCATTCACTCCTTTTGGAGAGTAGGTGCTACACTTTGGATCGAGGGCACAGCGTGGGGTTAGGATGGCACATGAGGGACATGGGAAGCCACTGAGGTGGCCGAGTAAATGCTGACATAAGCAGAGCTCTGTGGGATCCAAGTTATTTCTCTCTCTCTGGGGACCTTCCTCGGGTGTGTGAGGTCGGGTGCAGCCAACACCGGACACGATTCCAGGCCTGGTGACTCATCAGTAGCTTGAAGTTAAAGAAAAATCCAAGGGGGCAGGGCAGAGCCAAGGACTGTCCCCCAGCATCCCCCAAAGAGTTTTATACTACGGTTTCCATATTTGGTTGCAATCAGCGTGAAAAACCAAAGGCTCGTTAAAAATCTCTGCCTTGCTCAGCACACTACGCAGAACTGAGTGCTCCTTAGGTGCACGGCGCTAGGAGAGAGGTCCTTGCCAGCTCTCGGGAAACTCATGCTCCCTTTGACAGAAATAACCACAGCTCTGTGTCCATAGGGCCCAGGAGCCTAGAATTAAAGCCCAGACCACAGCAACTGCCCCGGCGTGCGAAGCAAGGTGGGATGCAGCCTCGGGGAAGAGCCCAGGAGTCTGTCTCCCGGGGAAGCAGTGGGTTATAGATGCCAAGTGTCAGACAGAACCTGCCTGTGTGCTCCTTCAGTTTCTCAAGTGGCCTGTTTGTGAACCCCCTCATTTATCAGTCCAGATAAATGCACCACGCTGCCTCGCGGTGCTGAGGTGATCTGTTCATGTTTATCACTGATGACTGACTGAGATCTTGGTGCCGTGGAGCTGGCTGGGCCTCTCGGCTCTTCCACTTATCCATCGCCCCCCAAGCACCAACACACCCTATTGAAAAGGAAGAGGCGCGAGACGTGCACAACAGCAGATTGTGTTTCATCTTCCCTTGGAAGTAATGAGATCGTTTGACATGAAATGCAATTTACAAGTGCATGGGGCTTTTTCCCTCTTCCCCTCCCTTGGTAATAGCTTCTGCCTCCCATTCGGATGACTGGCACATCAGTAACAGGTATGACGAAACCTATTCCTTCCAGAAAATGAGACTTGGACAGAGAACAGCGAGGACGCAGATCTTTCAAGAGCCCGTCTCTGCTCAAGTTCGTCTCCCAACAGTGCCGAGTACTGTCTGCTGGGCTCCCCAAAAGCCAGGTTCAGTCAGCAAGGAGGAGACTTAGACATACACACGTTAAACAAACCCCAAAATAAGACCTCATGCAGTAGGGCAAATTGCCCTTCTTTCCCTTTTGCTCCCCTCAATCTTTCAGAAACGACACCCCTTCCTCCCTGGACGCGGAGAGAAAACAGCCGACGCTGCCCAGAGGCACCTGACAAGTGAACAGCTTCAGGTGCGTTTGGTGCCCCCAGAGGCCGGCAGCGCGAGGCGGCGGCGGCCCCAGGCAAGGCTGAGGGTGTAATCTTCTGGAAAAACGTCACATCCAGCATGAAGTCACACCTCATCAGGCAGCTAATCGCTTTAGACTCACATGTTTAAGAACAAAGTGGCAATTGTAAGATAAAATATTAGCACAGCTCACAACATAAAGCTAGGATGCGGGCAGGAAGGATACACGAGCTGGGAGATTTGTCCCAAGTGTATCGATGGGTGTGAACATGACATCAACGCTGTGATTTACACATCTAATCAATATAAAGATTCACACAATCCAAAAAAAAAAAAAATCAGCTGGTGATACAAATGCTAAGCATGTTAAGAGAACAGAGAGCCGGCACCAGGAGACTGGATTGGACTGGCTTCGTGGTGCTACTTTGAGGGTTTTAGGTTTGTTCAGCACGCCCAGCCGTCTGGGAGACAGGATCAGGGTTATGTGCCTACACAGGAGACTCCAGCAGGCCCCTCCTGGGCAACCGGGGGTCACCTCCCCTCTCCCGGCCTCATTTCTTCTCCTCTACAAAAGGGAGTTACTATTATGATGTAACAGAAGATCTTATGGAAAGCAGCTGGTATTTTTTAAACTTACTAGGTTTTAAAGTTAAAGTGCCCTATAAAGTTTTATTATTCAAAGTGTGGTCCACAGCCAAGAGCACCTGCCTCACTCAAGAGCTCATTCGAAATCAAGGCTCTCAAACCTCATCTCTGACCTGCCTAGTCAGAAGCTGCATTTTCACAAGATTCGGGTGCTATAAAAATCCGGGTTCTGATTCTGTAGGTCAGGAGAGGCCTGAAGTGCCACATTGCCAGCAAGCTCCTCGGTGGTACTAATGCTACTGGTCCAAGGGCCACACTCTGGTGAGCAGAGGTTGAAAGAACCCCTGGCGTGTGGGAGGGGCCTAAATCAACAATCCACCAAGGCAGTTCTCAAAGTTGGTGCATTAGGGCCACCTGGCGGGCTTGTGAGACCACGGAAGAAGAAGTCACACCCTCCCAAGCTCCCACTCAACAGATGCAGGGGAGAGGCACAGTTTGCAACTCTGACAAGTTCTCAGGATTATGCCACTGGCCCAGGGACCAACCTTTGAAAATCACTGGTCTATAGTGTGGAAAGCAAAAGACTGACAGATCAGGAAATGCACAATAATACTGGATGAATTTTAATCTTTGTGTTAAAAAAACCTAGAGGAAAGGCATAGTCATGATTGCTTTACAGCACTGGGACTACAGGTGATTTTGATTTTCTATTTGCCAAGTCCTATCAAACCACTCCTTCCTTCCTAGGCTGCAGTTCCAAAAGCAACAACTCTTCAGCTCCTGACTATCCCAGTTACACAAAGAAGCTATTGGGTTTTAGAGATAAACAGGTTGATTTGTATTGAATAATGGGGGAGATTAAGAAGCACAAGACAGGCAGTGATTTAAAATGTAGACACACATGAGCAAGTGGGAAGCATGTTGAAGTCTGGATCTCCTCACAGACTGAGCTAGGTGAGGATGTTCCTAGTGGTCACAACTTGGTTTTGTTTGGTTATTTCTGTTCCACTGTGTTCCTGAAAAGTTCTAAAATGTTTGTGAAAATGTATCTCAGCTTTGTCAACTTCAAAGTATGCATTAGGGACCATCAAATCTCCCTGGACCAGGACATGCAGTACCACGAGGCACCATCGTTGCCTTTGCTGGCCACAAAAGTTTCATGCTGGGCTGACTGAGTCTAGCAGGTCCAGTCCCTAGCACTCCAAAGCAAAGTCAAACTCAGATTTAAGTCCCCAAGAGCCCACAACTCTTGCCCAGTGCATGTCCAGTAAAGGCTTGCTGTGCTTTAAAGGACAGCTGCTATCCCATCTCCTGAAGAGTCTCAGAATTGAGGATCAAACATATGCAAATGATATTAAAAAAAACCCTCATACAGAATGTGAAATCCATGCTAAGAAAATAAAGGAGAAGGGGAGATATTCTTGTAGTTATACTTAGAAAAATGAGAGACTGTCAGCAACTGGCATTTAGTCAATAGAGTATTATACATCCATTAAAAATGTATGTAAAGACCTAGTGATAATTAGAGTGTATGGCAACAAATAGTTTTTATTTTAAAGGATACAACATTGCATTTGAGCTTAATTACAGCTGTATTTTTAAAAGTCGATGCCCAAGAAGCACCTACAAGAAAGCATGAAGGTTCAAAATAAAAGCTACCTTTACAGTATAGTAAGCTTTCAATTTTTGCTCCTTTCCCCCTTAATTTCTGTTTTTTAAGTCTGCACTAACTTTATAATGAAAAGTGAACCATTTTGAAAAGCATGGCTTTTTAAATTGTTATTTTAATGCTGATAACATTAAGAGTAAAAAGGAAGCTAAGAAATTATTATTCTATAATTACAGCTATGCTAAAATAGCTACATGTTTCAAAATAGAAGGAAATGCATTAATAGTGATTGCTTTTCTAGGGACTTAGGGCAATGGAGGGAGTTTTCTAATTGGCAAATTTATTCTGTGTGGTTTTAGAATGAGACAAATGCAAAATAAATGGGGAGATGAATGTTTGAGTGGCTCTGCAGTTCATATACACAGATTTCTCAAAGGAGCACCTGAAATTTGGGGGAGTCATCTGTATTTAAAAGAAGATCCAAACATCGGCTGGTTCTCTGACTCATTTCTTACGCGGCAGAGTGGATCCAAGCCACGTCCCGGCCTCCCTGGGTCACCGCATGGCTGAGTCTGTGCGCCCAACCTCGGGTGCAAAGCTCCCTGCTTCTGCACTTGGACGTGAAGCCAGGAGGGGTCATGCTCACAACTCGGGGCTCCGGGTGGGGTCACAGAGCTGTGAACCAGACTGTTCCCTGATGGGGAGGCCAGGCTGGGCCCCAGCAGTCTCACGTCCCCCACCATCTGCTAACATGGCTGTGTGCCCCTCCGCTGTGTAACAACTTGCAGTGACCACCAGCCTCCACCTATTTGGGGTGCAGGAATGGTGTGCGCAGAGGGCAGAAGACAACCGCCAAAACAGGAGTACGAGCCTCAATCAAAACCCTGTCCCGTGGCTCTTTGTAGGGTCTTTCTCAAAAACAAAAGGTTCATTTACCCTAAGTTCTGAGGTGCTAGGAATTTTGCCAGTAATTTGGGAGCAACTGGATTCTCACGCTGTGAACCCCATTAAAATGTGAAAACATTCATACCGATCTCCAAATAACTTCCTCATGGTTCACAATGTGCACAACAAACCATTCACTGAAAACATTCTCGGGGCGCAGGAAAGCACGTGTCCCCCCTCCCTGCGCACTGAGAGCCTTCTGTGTGCGAACGGCAGGCAGGTGCCAGAGATAACGCGATGCTAAAATACAGTAGCCACCATCAAGGGCCTCAAGGTCTAGAGTCAGTTTCAGTGAAGCATGACAAGGCCCTCCAGGAGGTCAAGAGAAGGAGTTAGGGAAGGACAGAGCTTGAGGCGAGAGCATTTCCCGGGGGAAAGATGTCCGAGTTTAGAGGGAAAGCACAGGAACACGTTAACCTGACAAAGGAGGGCAAGTGGGGGAGTAGGAAGGGTAAGAAGTTTCTAGAAAGAGCAGCAGGGTCAAAATCCTAGAAAGGGGGCCTCCCTGGCGGCACAACAAGTTAAGTCTCAGCCTATGAAGCTATTGGCAGCCACTGCAGCACAAGTTCGATCCCCAGCCAGGGAGATTCCAACATGGCACAGCAGATCTCTCCTGTCTCGCCTACTGCTCCCCTCAGCAGTGTATTTTAGTAAATCTGCCTGTTCTGCTCCCCACTCGGTCTCTGGTGAATTCTCTCACCACCCCACACCTCTGGCCTACACCCCAGTTCTTGTATGCATAAATAAATCTTTAAAAAAAAATCCTAGACGAGGACTTGATATGTTCATGGGGACCTTACGCAGCACGGCCTCATGGCAGAGCAGAGCAGAAGAGCAAAGGGCTAAGGACGGCTCTGGGAATGTAAACAGGCGGATGTGGTGGTTATCAAAGGCTTCAGAAGCTGTGTCATTGAGGGAGCACGTCACGCTGCCTGATAATCCTTGGGGGCGGGGGGGCTGGAGCCCAGGACACAGCTCACCCCACGTAACTGGGGGTGAGTCTCCGTGGAATGGCACGGAGCTCGAATAGGTGCCGCCTCTGGCTCCTGGATGTGATGGCTGCATTCCTCTCACCGGCCTCCTTGGCACGTGCTCTTTTCCCTTGGATTCCTTTCTTCCCCGAGCAGCTGGTCGCTAAGGGGTGCCTGGAGCTGCCTCTTTTCTGGAAAGGCCCTGCCCTGTGGAGGCCAAGTGGGAACTGGGTGAGGCCAAATGGCAGAAACCAAGGAGAAAGAGGCAACCTCTGGGCCCTGGACCTTCCAGCTCCCTGCTCAGGGACATTTGGCTGGTGACAAGGACTCCTGTGGAAGCCACAGACGTTTATTCCTCAGGTCACGTGTGAAGCAGGCAGTGTGAGAGGCAGCGGAGGGTCTCCATGCACAAAAGAACAGATTGCATGGAGTTAGAACATATAAAAGCAGGATTGCTTAGACTTCCTGAGAGAGAGATGGTGACGAGGCTGTACAGACGGTGGCTCAGCGGGGACACTGAGTCAGTGCATCTTCCTCTCCTTCACGGCCATCTGAGCTCAAGTTCACAGACACTCGGCCAATTAATGCCAGGGTGGCGATCAGCTGCCTTCTTCGAGAGGAGCCTTAGAGAGAGTAACAGGCATGAAATTCTGGACCCTGCACACACACGTCTGTTTCTCGTTGGGCACTGAGAAGAGAGTGTGAACCTGGCAAGGAAGCTGCCAGCTGATGGTGGAGGAGCCCACCCAAGAGCATGACCACGCCTTCAAGAGCAGGTGCCAAAGCCCCAAGAGCTGGCAGGACATGAAGAGGCACCCTCCCCTCCCAGCTGGGACAGCTACAGGAGGCTCCTGGGAGGAGGGGGCGTTTGAACAAGAGGACCAAGGACTCCTGGGTAGAGGGCCCAGAAGACACCAAGGCAGGGAGGAGGGAACAGGGGCACGGAGGCGGTTCTGTTGGCCTGGCGCACGAGAGGTGTCAACCTCTGGAACCCGCCAAGGAGGGCTGGCTGGGGACCCCGGGAGGGGGCGGGGCCACGAGCCGGCCTCTCTTCCTCCTGCAGGGGTCTGACCCGGGCCAAGCGCCCGAGCACTTGGTGTGGGGCTGGATGCGGCAGGCGAACCGCCAACAGGCGCTTGTGACACCACCTTGGCCCGCATTCCACTTCCGCAGCTCCCTGCTGCTGGGCCCCACCAGCTGCTTTTGGGGAACTGCCCCACTTGTGCTGGGGAGGGGGGCTCCCTCCCCCCCTCATCATGTTCCAGAAAACCACGGCCACACTCCCCGGGGACCAGCCCAGGGCTCAGCTCCGCAGCCGGCCCGCAGCCGGCCCGCAGCCGGCCCGCAGCAGCGCACGGCTGAGTGAGACCCCAGTGGTGGCCTCCGAGCTGGCTCCTGCTGAGCCGATTCGGAGAACAGCTGCGGGAAAGACCCACCTGCTGTCTCTGCACCTCCTCAGTGGTGCCCTTCACACCTTTCTGCTGAGAAGAGGGCAAAGTGGCTGGTGGGTGCACCCCAGGAAGTGTCCCGTGTTGTTAGCCCAAAGATCCTTCCAGTATGTTTCCATGTCTCAGGTCCTCTTATTTTCATGTGCTCCCACATCCAAAGTAGCCCACCGCCAGCAGCTGTCACATCCATCCACTTAGATAACAGGAGCCACAGACTCCACCCCCCACCCCACAGGCCAGCCTGACGGTCACCAAGTTTGCTGTGGGCCCTCCTCCTGTCTGTCTCCCATACAGTCAAAGGCCATCTCCCCCCACCAGGAGTGGGGATGAACAATTAAAATTAGGTAAGAGATTTCCAACTGGATGCCTGTTAAACACAAGTTATCAGGGCCTCCCTGGTGGCACAAGGGGCTAAGTCTCAGCACTATGAAGCTATCAGCAGCCACTGCAGCACAAGTTCGATCCCTGGCCAGGGAGCTTCCCACAGGGCGCAGCAGACCTCTCCTGCCTTGCCTGCTGCTCCCATCAGCAGTGTACTTCAGTCAATCTGCCTGTTCTGCTCCCCACTCTGTCTCTGGTGAACCCTCTCACCCGCAACACCTCTGGCCTACACCCAGCTCTTGTATGTATAAATACATCTTAAAAAAAACAACACAAGTTATTAACCCCAAATAAAGTGACACGTTGCTGATAAGGAACCGTTAGCCTCACAGGGATATTCAAGG
>PVIJ01008744.1:0-58227 GCA_004024925.1 Scalopus aquaticus
CATTCCTTGGGGTTCAGATATAACTGCTGTGAAACTCTAAATCTCAATTTACTGTGTACGCAGATTATGCTGCTGCTTATGGAATTAAATTTTACACAGATGCTTCTTTTGCTACTGGTTAGCGGCTCTAATGAAATACATGAAAGTTCTCGCAGGATTTGGAAGATTCTTTCTGAAGATTCTGGTGCAGTATCTGAAAACTAAATGCCCCGGAGGGTGAAACATGACCCATAATTACGTTTACCCAGCTAGAAAGGGCGATAAGGAGGGCGCTGTTAATCGCTGCCAGCTCTGATGCCTGAAGATGTCCCAGCTCCTGAAGCTCGGGTTCGCTTTTTCACCGTCGCAAGTGAGAGCGACTGATCTTTAGGGTCTCGGAGTAAATCCTCCCCTCCCCCCGTCAAATCCCCCAAGACAGACAAAAACCCGCAAACAACCCTCAAACAAAAAGCGCAGCTCTAGGAGCGGCCGCCTTGGGGCTGCCAGGCCGAGGCAAGCTTCTGCCGAAAGAGGGCGTAGGTGTAAGACCAATCAACATGTGTGCACCGGGACGCTCAAACTCAAGATCGTTTTAAAACATTTTCAATTTATTTTAATTTGCGGCACTTAAGTGTGAGAATTCTCCCGTCCCGTGCAGCACTGCACGTTGCAAATGACTTCGGTGTTTCGCCGCTGTCAGAGGGTCAAGTTCCATTCGGACCTGTCCTGCAGCTCGGCGGACTTCGGCGAGTGCCCCGGCCACCGACCTCTCCGCGGCCGCCCCCATCCTGCGTCTGCTGCTGCGGCTGTGACCGCGGGGAGGGCTGGGTCTCGAGGGAGGACCTTTCCCGGCTTGCAGAACCCGGGGCTCTGCGTGCCGCGCGCCGGGGCGGAGAAGCGGTTGCATTTCCCAGCGCCGGGTGCGCAGAGCTTGCGCTGGCACCCAGGGGACGCTCAGGGTGACGATTTGGGCGCTCTCTTCCTTTAGTTATCTGGTTTAACAAACAAAGCGCCGAAGACACCTCGGAGATGCTTTTTCAAATTTTTACCACCTCCAGAAGCTCGGCTTTGGGAGCAACAAGTTTCGCTTTCGTGCTCCACAGCCCGGAGGGTCCGCGCGCCAGCACGCAGGGATCACGCCCCGGGGCGACTCCAGCGCGAGCCCGCGCGGCCCAGAGGGAGGAGGCCGCCGCCGAGCAGGGGAAGGAGGGGTGCGACTTGCGCCCGGGCTAGCAGGGTATTCCTGGTCCGCGCCGAACTGTCTGCCCTGGGGCCTTGGCCCCTGTTCCCTGACCTCGCGCCAGGGGCCCGGGAAGGTCGGGTGCTCGCCCCGAGCTGGCCCGTCAGGAGGAAATGTGGCCGGAGTGAAAAAGAGGTGAGAGCGAGCGGGACCTACAGATTTTTTGCAACGAATCTACACATTGCTGGGACCACCCCCTTCCTTTAATCCTGCTTTTTTTTTTTGGCTGTGTGTGCGCGTGTGTGTATGTGTGCATGCGCGCGCCTGCCAGCATTGCTTTCAAACACATCTCCTTTTTCAAAGCCCGCAGCTGGAGAGAGCGCGCCGCGTGCGGGGCCGGGGCGTGGCAGGGGCCGCGGGGCGTGCGGCACCGTGGGGGCTCCTGCGGGTGCGGACGTGGGCGCCTGCGGCTTGACGGAAAAGGCCGAGGGCTGGCGAGAAGTAGGGGTTAGGGACAGGGGAGAGGTGGGAAGGGAAGGGGTGCGGGGCGGAGCCCTGATGTAAGAATGTTAATGAGAGGCTCCCCCGGCCCAGCCCCCACCGCTCCCCACCCCCACCTCCCCCACCCGCTGGAAACACAAGCCCGGCCGCGGCGCGCCCTGTGTGGTAACACGCTCCGCGGCTGCCACGCTATTTAAACGCGGGCTATGGATCCAGGAACCGGCGCGAATCAATGAGATCAAACGCGAGGGAGATGCACCGTCAATTACAAGCACTTGGACAAGTCTAACTTTTTTTTTCTTTTACAAATATGCTTTCAAAAGCAACCTTAGCAACGCCCAAATAAGAAGCCACCTCTAAGCAAAATAGTATATATAAAGGAGGACGAATATATATATTTATAATAAGTATATAAAAATATATTACAGGCTTACAGGTTTACACCCGGTGAACTTTTTCTTCTTTTTTTAAACTAGTGACATTGCAAACAAGACGCTTCCTCTCTATCTTTTGGCGAGTCAGTGAAGGGGGTATTCTATTTTCTTAGAGCGCCCAAGGGGCGACGGGACCTCGGCGAGAAGAGTGGGGAGGAAAGAGGAAGGGTGGGTGGGGGGCAGAGGGCGACTCGGCGGCGAGGGTAGGGCTTTGCTCCGGCACGATGCCGGCCCCGCTGGTGCTCACTTTCTCCGCGTGCGTCCTGCTTGGCTGGGCGTTGCTTACCGGCGGTGCGGGTGGCGGTGGCGGTGGCAGGGGCGCGGGCCCGGGCGGCGGGCGCCGGGAGAGAGAGGCGCTGCAGCCGCAGAAGATCGAGGTGCTGGTGCTGTTGCCCCAGGACGACTCGTACCTGTTCTCCCTGGCCCGGGTGAGGCCGGCCATCGAATACGCGCTGCGCAGCGTGGAGGGTAACGGCACCGGGCGGCGGCTTCTGCCAGCAGGCACTCGCTTCCAGGTGGCCTACGAAGACTCTGACTGCGGCAACCGCGCTCTCTTCAGCCTGGTGGACCGCGTGGCGGCGGCGCGGGGCGCCAAACCCGACCTCATCCTGGGGCCGGTGTGCGAGTACGCGGCGGCGCCGGTGGCCCGGCTTGCATCGCACTGGGACCTGCCCATGCTTTCGGCCGGAGCGCTGGCCGCGGGTTTCCAGCACAAGGACACTGAGTACTCGCACCTTACGCGAGTGGCGCCCGCCTATGCCAAGATGGGAGAAATGATGCTCGCCCTGTTCCGCCACCACCAGTGGAGCCGCGCCGCGCTGGTCTATAGCGACGACAAGCTGGAGCGGAACTGCTACTTCACCCTCGAGGGGGTCCACGAGGTCTTCCAGGAGGAGGGCTTGCACACAGCCGCCTACAGTTTCGATGAGACCAAAGGCTTGGACATGGACGACATCGTGCGCTACATCCAGGCCAGCGAGCGAGGTGAGCTGGAGCGTGTCCCCGGCCCCCTTGCCCTAACCCAACGGTTCTTGGAGGCTCTCCTGACACACACGTCGCTCCTCTGTGGACCCATTACCCCCCGCGGTACTTAGCACAGCTCTGGGAAGGGTGGGGGGAGGCGCGCGGGCGAGGACTAGTCCGGCTGTGTACAGTATTGTTGTGATGACTTTTGACGATCGTCCATCGTGGTCGCGGGGTGGGAGTAGAGGGTCTCGGGGAGGTGGAGGAGCCAGGGAGGGGCGTCTGAGCCAGCTGCTCCCGCGTGCCAGGTCCGACAGGTGTTGTCAAACTGCCTGGGCTGTTTCTCTTCCTTGATTCACTTCGCGTGCGTGGGGTTGGCGAGCAGGGGCGCACTCCTAGCCTGCGGCTTGCTCCCACCCGGCTCTGGAAGTATGTGCACGACAAAAGAACGTGTTTCCCAGTGCTTTTCCTGACGTGCGCCCCTTCTCAGTGCGGCAGCGTACGCGGACGCGCTCCGGCGCGCGCGCGCCTCCACTTGGCTAACTCCAGGCCGCGGGTTTCCCCGGGTGAGCTTCCACAGATCTCAGCTTTCTTTTAAAGGCTCATTGTATCGCCCTTCTCAGTCCTTCCATGGGCCTCCAGTCCCTTATAAACGAGCTTCTGTGGTTTCCACCAAAAATGCCACACTGTGTCGACTCAGGCGAAATTCACGTTCCCCAGCGCATTTGGCACCGCGGTCTCTAAAGCGTCGGGAGCGAGGCTTTGCTGGAGCGCTTACTGGAGGAGCGGGCGCTGGATCTCTTTTCCACGTGCCCCCCACTTTTTTCCCCTCGGGTGTGCGGGCATTTGAAATAAATAACCCAAGTGGACAAAGAACTTAAAGACTGAGGATGGTGGCCATGGCTACAGGGGGCGGAAGCAGACGCGGGTGGTAGCGGATACCGAACCGCGGAAGCGCCCCCAGTGCGGCACATTTTACTGCAGAGTGGACTGCGGCCTGGAGGCTGAGGTCCTAGGATAGCGCAGTTCCCGCTTTCCGGTCGGAGTTGGAGTCACAACTCTTCGGGCACCCCACCTCTGTCCCCCCTCTGCGCGTGCTTGCTTGGATTGTCTAGGGTGCAATCCCGGAGAAGCTCCCGGCGACCTCACACGAGGAGACCGAAGGGGAGCGGGGCTGAGTCAGTCGCCTGGCCAGTTCACGACTTGGCAGGGTCGGGCACCTGGGCCCTGGCCCCGTGGGGGACAGCGCAACCGGAGGCGGGGGTGAGGGGACTCAAGAACAGGTGAGTGGGCAGATACGCCTTGGAGGATGGTCCTGCGGCCACCCTCCTTCCCATTTTGGCCCCCCGGGACTCGGAGTGAACGCCTTCTTTAGATCGAGGAGGAGGAGGGAGGTGTTGACAGTGGGGATGCACGGCCAACTTTTGAGCCTTCGAACTCCAGGCAGTCTGCGCCGAATCCCTGCCAGCCAAGCAGGCGGGGCGCGGGCTTTGCAGATTATGAAAAAGGGCACTTGTATCCAACCGCTACAGACTTGCCACGCCCGAAGGAGAAACCCACACTGACTTTTCTCTTGGTTCCAGCCCCCAGGCTACTGCAGACCTTTGCAGCCCTCGGACTGCCCGGGCCCCGGGAACCTGGTTCTTCAGCTCTTGACTTTCAAGAGCCAGGAGTTAGTAGTCGGAGACTTCCTGGGTCTGACTGGGGATGGGGGTGTGTCCCCCTGCGGGCTAGATCCGCAGTTTGCAAAGTCTCTGCTGCCACTGCCCTGCAGGTCCCACTGCCCGCTGTGATCCCTGTGCGCGTGGTCTCTGGCCGACAGGAATCTACCAGCCCAGATGAGGGTGGCCCACGGCCGCCGCGGCCCTCAGCCTCTCCAGTTGAGGCTGGTAGTAGGAGGGGCGCAGGGAGGGCGTCAGTGCCCAGGTGGGCCTGGGACCTTCAGAAGGTTTGGGCTACAGTCTGCCAAAACCTCATAGATGTTCCCAAGTGTCTTTGTCCCCCAGCCGCTTTCCAGTTTTGAATTTAGTTGGGAACGTTTTTGCTTGACTGACCCGGAATGTAGTTACCATTTTAAAGTTACCATTCTAACTCAAAAATATGTTTTCAAGAGTGACTTGGCAGAGGGGTTCAGAAATGTGAAATAAAGTTTCTTTCCTAAATTCATTCAGCCCCCCCCCCTTCCTCCCCGAGGGCTGTGTGGAGAAGGCCGGTCCTAGCTCAGCGAGTCATTGGCGGCGGCGGGGTGGCGGGGGCGGGAGGGGGAAAGGTAGGGGTAGGGTCTCAGGATGCTTCTAAACATCTGTACTCAGGCTCCTCAGGGGAAGTGGGAGACCTTTGGGGCATTCCCATTGTGGGGATGCTGGAAGCGTTAACTGAGCTAATATAAGGAATACTCTGAAACATGGAGGGACACAGACTAAGCGCCCATAAATGTGAGGTTTTAATATAGTCTATTATTATTATTATTATTTAATCATCTTTGCCTAGAAGGTGAGGCCACACCGTGGGGAAAGAGGAGCCCTGAGGTGATAAGAGGTGATCTGACTAGGTGGCTGCAGAGCAAACCACTGCCCCTCTCTGAGGCTCGGTTTCCTCCTCCGTGAAACAGCGAGGTTGGTGAGAACCAGGCTTGTTCAGACTGATCCTGGGTAGTTCTGATTTGTATTCAAGTGTTAAAATGTAACTGACCATATTTTAGTCTTTGAAAATTCGCTATTAAACACCATAGAGCTAGAGAGATTTCCCCCCCTTTTGAAATAACAATTTCAGCCCCTTTTTTTTTGGGGGGGGGGCTAAGTTCATCTTTAAAACCAGATCACAAATGTTTGAATCTATTAAAAGACAAAAACTGATAGTGCCACGAGCTCAAATAATATGACTATAATTTCATTTGGCTTCATTATAGGGATGTCAATTTAATTTTTTTCTCATGTCTTTAGACAACATAATTCACTGAAATACACATATCTGAGCATGAATGATTTTAAAGCAGTGATCTTTATTTAAAACTGATTCAATTTTATAATCAACTACTGCCCTCAATATTCTATACTCAACAGTAAATTTGTTTTTAAAAATGCAAGTTTGAAAATAAATACTTTGGGGCAATACACGTCAGTAGTTGTCTCTACACTTTATAAGATGCAAGACTAGAAATATTTTGTATGAAGAACTGTCATTTTATCCCTATGGTTATTAATATGTCATTAATCTGGGCCTGCATAACAACTGGGGAGATAAAAGTGCTTAATCATGAGTCATTTATTTTTAGAACTAGGCTGAGGTAAAGGGTTGAGTGGTTGGTCAGCAGGATTTTTAAGCCAAGAACCCATGATAAGTGTAAAATAACTAATACACAGCAGAGGGGAGAAGGGGCGGGAAGCATTGTAGGGTGCAGTGTAGAAATTCTGAAAGCCTTTGGAGTAGATGGAACTTTGTGAATGACAAAAAAGGTGTGAGCTCTATTTTGCAAATACCATCTATGTAGTGTAGAAAGAGCCAGAGAGAGAACAAATTTTTACATTAGATTTTATTTTTCTTAAAGATGGCTATAAAGTTACACAGTCAAGAAATCAGAAAATTACACAAGTCTTATTAGGAACAAGTTTCCTGTCTCCTACTTCCCATTTCTTACTTCCCAGAGGGAACTATTTTCAAATCTTATAACTGTTCCTATAGGTTTTTGAATCTATATCTCTAAATAAGTTAATGTCCATTTGTTCATATGTAGGTCTTATCTTTTGCCATCTCAGTGGATGATTTAGGTCTCTTCTACTGCCTGTTAACCACACAGTCAAGCTTTCCTTCCAGTCATCTTTCCAAATGGAAGAAATTTCAGTTCACCCGTGTTTAGTATCTGTAGTATTACTGCATATACAGTGCAGATATACAGTGCTATACAGCTCAGCCATATAGGCTCACATGAGGACATTTCCATTCTTGTCCTGCTTATTTTCTTTGGGATTAAAAAAAATACTGTTTGTTTGGTTTCCTATGGACTTAACAACTAAGCCATCTATCATTCCCCTACTTTAAGCCTCCTTATCTGGTCCAGTTTGGTTTTCTAAGCATGATACACAGTTGTCACTCTGGGTTCTTTCTTCAGCATGCTCTGAGAACTCCCATCATCTCTTTCCAGCTATATTCTAGGTATTCCTCTTTTTTGGTTTATGCTTTTGTTTTGATGGAGCATATCCTCCAGGAATTTTTTGAGAAAGGATGGATGAGAACAAAAGTTTGAGACCTTTCCCGACCAAAAGTTTTTTCTTCCTACCTTTTCCAAAATTATAGAATTCTGGATTAGAAACAATTTTTCTTCAAAATTGGAAAGATTGTCTTCTAAATTCCAATCTTGCTTAGGAAGCTTAAATTGACTCAGATTCTTCGCCTAATGATTTTTTTTTCTGTAAATTTTTGCAATCTCTCAACGTTCCTGATGTTTTAGCATTTCATTTTGGTATTTCCCTGCCAGTATTTTGCCTTGTGCACTTAGGATATTGATGAGTAAACCTCTTCCATTCAGAAACTCATGGCTTTTAGTTCTGGGAAAATGTCTTAAGCTATTTCTTTTTATTCCCTTCATTTTCTCTGTTCTTCCTAGTATTTGTTTTATTTGGATGTTAGTCTTCCTGAATGGACATTCTAATCTTCTGATCCCTCTCCTTTTATTGATCAACTGTCTTTAAAAGAAAAAAAGTTCTTTTTGCTTACATGTGTCTTTGACTAGTCCCAAAGTTACTACTGAGTTTTGGGTTCTGATTTATGCTATTATAACCTCGATTTTGAGGACAAGGCTTGCTTCTGCATAGTAGCATGCCTTTTCCTTCTAAGTACAGAATTAAATGGAGGGTGGGTGCAAGAGTCATATGGAGAATATGAAAATAATTTTTATTATTGGTAAACCTATTAGAGAACATGGATTTAGATGTGTTGCCCTTAGGGCCTGCCTTGTATTTAACTCCACCCTCCATTGGAGTAATCTAATGGAGTCACCCGAAAACTCACAGACAATACTATTCAGCTGTAGATCCCCTTTCAAGGACAGACTCCCTTGTCACATGACAAAAGTAGCCCATAATGTCTGCTCTTCGCAAGCAGACACATCTCAAAGATGAAAGAAGGGCTGAGCTCGGTATGTTCAATTCCCCTCTCTCCCCAGTCATTGATCAGACATCTCACTCCACTCCTCCCAAGGGCTGTACACGGGGGCCAGGATGTAGGAACAATTGAAGGCGCCACTGATAGATGAGGTTGCTCTTAGAGAAAGGATCCCCCCAACTCAGATATGCTACCTGGGATGTTTCTGGTTCCCTGAACTGACATCTGGAGCCACTCCTGGGCAAGCCTCTGCTGCTTTTGGAGTGACTGCAAGAATGTGCGCCAAACAAGAAGCCTCTTACAGACGGTTTTGTGGGAACCAGACAGTGGAGGATAATGTGGGACACCTCAAGTTCTTTGGCAAGGAGGAGAAAATAAAGCAGAATGGTGAAAACTCTATCCTGGAAATTACAATCACACCAGTACTCTCTTGTTAGAAGGTTAACAATTCCACCAAAAAAATGAATATTTTATATCTGTAAATATGCTTCAGTACAGCAGAAACCCTTCAATGAACCTGCCTAAGCAGTGTGCAGGCACAGGCAGGGCTCTCCTTTTCTCCCCAAGCTTTTTTGGCTGTTGGAGAGCAGCTGCTGTCCGGTGTGAGCCTGCGTCTCCATCGCCCTCCCACACATAGACAGTCCAGGAGTTGTCACCAGATCTGTTTGGGCCATTTGTGTTTTTCATTTCAGGTATGATGACACACGAATAGAAAGTTATTTTAATGAAAACTTAATTTTTTTTTGCAAATTGAGGTATAAATGGCATGTAACATTATATTGATTTCAGCTTCTATATACTCATTACAGCATTATGATTCTATATTTGAGTATATTGTAAAGTGATCACCACAATAAGTCTAGTTAATATCCATCACCATATCTAGTTATAAAGGGAAAAATCTCCTGGGAATTATAAAGAGTGGTGCCCTTAGCAATTGAGTCTAGTCACTATATATAGTACCTAACGTCCCCATATTTCTTTCTTTTATAACTAGAAATTTGCACCTTTGACCCTTTTACCCATTTTACATCCCCTCTGCCCTCGGCCCTGGGTAGCCACCAATCTTGTCTATTTGAGGAACTTGGTTTTTAAATGAAAACTCTTTTAAATCTTCTAATAGATTGTATGAAGGCAAGCTGCTGAAAGAGCTTGCTGTTGAATGAAAAAAGCACAAGAGATTAAGGAATATCCTATAAACCTAGAAGGAGTCTGCTCTCTGACTGCGTTGCCAGTATTTTGCTGCAACCTGAACTGAACAATAACATGGATTAAGGGGTGCTTTTATGCAAGAAAAACAATATGCCAACTCTGGACTTGGAGGTTCGGATTTCCTCTTTAGGTTGTACACATGGTCGACAAAAAAATGGATGAGATCTAAAATCACCAAAGTCTTCTCAGATAGACCCAGTGTCCTTCTGACTCATTTTGCTTGGTCCCAGCAGGTAGACTTTTAAAAAAGAGTGTGTCCACCAGAAGGGGTTGACCTTGGTGGTGATGGGGATAGAGAGAAGATGGGCCAGGAATGTAAAAATAGAGAAAGAAGTGGAACAGAGGCCAGCGCTGGGCAGAGCCCATCCAGGATTTAGGGAAGTTTTTGCTTCAGCCTGGAGGGCATCACCTGTTCAGTCCTGGGCCAGGTACGTGTATCTCTTAGTTGGATGTTTAGGGCTCTCGAGGTCTGATGCTTTGGATGCCTGATTTCAGCTGACCTCTCTGATTCTGTTTTCATCTTTGCCAACACCCACTGCTTATAATCTGGCTCCCAGTTAGCATGCTCAGGTGTGTATTGACACCAACATGTTTGTGATGATCCTGGTCCTCATTGCACTTAAGTGATCTGCATTTCTGATGATCTAAAACTGCCTGAGGTGGGTTACTAGGCATCTGCCCATGAGCACTGGCACAACTTCTCCTGTGCCGACAGAACTGGGTTCTGTGCCTGGAAGTTTGGGGCCAGATTTTGGGCCACCATCAGGTGATCAGACACTGTTGAGGGTGCCCTTGGACCGTCGGCTGGCACTTCCTGGGGCCCCCTGGAGGTAGATGCCCACCCAGGGAATCTACACTCTTCAAACCTGCTCAGCCTCAGCCCCTTATTGGCTCTTTCATCATGGAAGGGCCTAGCAGCACACCAGAGCGAAAACCAGAGTTTAGGGCAGAAAGGACAGCGAGGAGGCTCTTCGAAAAGCTTCCTCACTGCGGCATCTTGAAATTGGACTTTTTATCCCTAATATATATTTCCAGGCACAAAGAACACCTACTCCCACAGCTATCGATCTTTAGGAGTTTTGTGTTGTTTTGAAAAGCAATAGACTCTGCAAAGCTTGGCGCCCACTGAGCCAGCCCTCTGGCAGTGAATGTCAGAACGACGCTCTAACACTCCGAGCGAAGTGTCAAGAAGCACCCACCCTGCGGCATGCCCAGGCAGCTTTGGCACAGCCCGGAGCTTGTTTTACATCTTTCAGCACCTGTGTTTTTACAGAGAGTACACATCTCAGAGGCCTGGCGCGCTGATAACGCAGGCCTGGCACCCCCGCCTCTCGGGGTCTCCCCTTTCCTTGATGTGGGCGGCCAAACTCAGTGTCCCCGCCCTGGGGCCTGGGACCCAGCAACAATGAGCAGATTAACTGGCTCATGGCCAGGTGGCGCTTGCCTGGGCTCAGCTGCAGCTCTTCTGTGGTGGTGGGAATATTCTGGAGCTGCTTACAGCCCATAAGTCATTTGTGAGGGCTGTATAAACACCCTGTTTCTTGTCAGACGCCCCCGCGGCTCTCAGGTTCTCGCTGTCCCCGGTGAGGGGGCGACTCACGCGTGTCGTGTGTTTCTCCCTCCCCAGTGGTGATAATGTGTGCGAGCAGCGACACGGTCCGGGGCATCATGCTGGCGGCGCACAGGCACGGGATGACCAGCGGAGACTACGCCTTCTTCAACGTGGAGCTCTTCAACAGCTCTTCCTACGGTAACTGCGTCCAGTTGCTCCTCCGGCCGCTGGGTGTCAAACGGGGGGTGCGAGAAAGAGCCAGCACTTTGAGTTAACGTCAGTAGATCTGATTTCTACTAAGTCGGATTTTAGTAATTTGTGGTTCTGAACATCCACACGACTTCTGGTAAGTTCCCAAGGCAAGGGGACTTGCCTTTGCTGCTTCAGTTCTCCAAGTGGCCGCACACCCAGGCCCCAAAGACCCCTCCCTGCTGCCTTTCCAGCAGTGGGGTCCCACCCTATGATGGACTACTGGAATAATCTTGATGAGATTTGGGCAGATTTTTTTAATAGTATGGAATAGAGTAAAACATATAACTATAATAGATAAAACACATTGAGTGTGTCACATGTAGAATTACGTATTGTTTCATGAAATTTTTCTTTCAGCAAGAGAATTGCATGTGTGTATATGTTTATGCATGTTATATGTGTGTTTGTAATGGGCTGCATTGTACAGTAAATAAATGAACCATTACTGTCAATTGAGGTAAAATTTTTGAAACCACTGCCGAGGGCTCCTTTCCTTCCTGATCCCTGCCTCTTAAATGGCTGAGGTTGAAGTTTGACAGTATCAATATACAGGACTGAAAGCTTGTGATTCCTTCAAGTGGATGTGGGAGGTTGCCAGGCTGCTGTGAGGAGGATGTTGGAGTAGTCTGTCCAGAGCATACCTCCTGAAGGGCTTTCTCTGAAGTAGACATGTAGGGTTATGAACACTTTTCCAAGTACTGCACATTCGTTGCTCAAAACTGAACTCTTACGGGGAGCTGTAGGTGTGCTCACCACAGAGGGCACACGCATGTTGAATTCCATGCCCTGTTCTTGCTGTGGAGACAGAGTTAGACTCTAAACCTCAAAGCATATACCTCAGTTTGCCGCTCTGGTAGCCTGGCTTACTTAAGCAATAGATCTGTGTGCTTAGAAAAAAACAAACAAACAAACAACAACACTCTTCTCATGGAAGCAAAGAAAAGTTGATGAAACAAAAGTAGCCCATGCGTCTTGTGGCCTATAAAATTGGAGATTTGAGGCTTGCAGGATAAACACCCAAGTTTCCCACCTTCCTGCTGTGACTGTCTTTCCCCCCTCTCTTATTAGAGCAGACTGTGCTTTCACTTCTTTGCCCACGAGCAGCACACACTTATATTACTGGCTGCAGTATTGAATTCATTGAGATAGTAGTGGGAACTGGTGAAAATGAATAGCCTTTATTCTGAGTTATGCAAGTTGGCAACTGCAAAAGTAGAATTTAGAGGTGATATGTGTGAATGGGCAAGTGCAATACACATGTTAGGAACCCGAGTCCTTTCATCCACAGCTGAAGCACACACACACGTTTATAAATAGCGATATATATTACCTATGAGACCATTATCTGAAAGTAGAATTTCTGGGTCAAAGCTTATCTACATTTACGTTTTGATAGGTATGCCCAAGTTGTCCTCTAAAGAGGCCTAGTGATTTATACTTTTTGCAACAATGTGTGAGATTGTCTGGTTTCCTACATCCTGTCAATCCTGTATCATCTAACTTTTAAATTATTTTATTGAATTTCTTTTTATGTTCTTGAGCAAACTTCTGTTTTCTTCATTTATACTCTGCACCATTTGTGTTATCAAATTGTTACTATGCTTGTGATCTTTTCCCATCACATTTTGAAATTAATTGTCACATAAAAAGCTGAGTTTTTGTTTATTTAGCTTGCCAAGATGTTGCATATTAAATTATGTTAGTTTTAATGTAATATAAACATAAATCATTTAATAATGCTAATATGTTATTATATTAATTTTTATATCATTTTCAACAAACAGTAGCAGTTTTCCCCATGTTTGATAGCTGGACACTATTTCTTTTTGCTTGACAAGAGCTTCCAGAATAATATTATAGAACAGTGGTGATACTTTGACGTTTTGTTTTAAGTAGATGTTAAAGTATCCTTTTATTCCTAGAGTATTAAGTATGATTTAAAAAGTAGGTAATAAGTTTTACCAAATCCATTTGGCCTCTTCTTCAAACAGACTTCCTAATACTGAGACAATGTAGAGCACATGGAGGTAAGGTACTAATGATGATTTTCTAAGATAATTGCTGATTTTAAGTTTTTAGTATTTTATTTAGGATTTTTGAATATGTAGTTGTGAGTGAAGATTGCACACTCTGCCTTGAGATGGTATTGCCAGATTTTAATATCAGGTTATATTAGCGTTATAAAATTAATTGCTTTTATGCTCTAGCACAGTTTATATACCATAAGAATAGTCCTTGAAAGACAGAAACAATTCAACTCTGTTTCTGGACCTAACTTCTTTTTAGAGGTAGTTTTTGGAAAACTTAAAAAAATTTAGTTTAAAATAATTTTAAATTTATAGAAAGCTTGTGAAAATATTAGAGTTCATATCTTCCTTTTACCCAGATTCTGTAATGTTAGCCATTTAATAACCAGTGCAATGATCATAAGAAAATTAACACTGGTACAATACTACTGACTAAGCCTTAGGCCTCATTTGAAATTTCCCACCTTTTCTTTGAATATTCTTTCTGTTCCCAGCTCCAATCCAGGGTGCCATGTTGTGTTTAGTTAATGTGCCCCTTTAATCTCCTCCAATCTGTGATAGTCTTTCTGTCTTTCCTTGTTTTTCATGATGTGACACTTTGGATGAGTCTGTTATTTTGTAGAATTAATTTAGATTTATCGGGTGTTTTCACATGTTAAGACTGAGTTTATACACATCTGGTTAGAATACTAGAAAATGATGTTGTGTCCTCAATAAGAAGTCAGATATCTGTCTGCCTAAAAATATACATATATACAAACACATACATATATACATGTGTATATGTGTTATTGCTGGAGGTGTCTGAACAATTTTTTAAGACTTATTTTTCTGTGAATTCAGTTTTTTTCGCTTCTTGGAAGTTTAATTGCATAGAGTTAGACAGTGTGCTCTTGCAAACTTATAAGTATCCCTACTAGGTTCCCCCCTTTTCTTAACCTTCTGCAGTATGGCTGCTCAGCTTTGGGCCTTGGTGTCAGTTTGCCTGAGAGAATGTTCCACATGCTAGCTCTTAGAAATTGACCTAACCCTGCCTTCCTGTGCAAGCCTTAGTTCTAACAATAATAACTGTATCTACCTCTGGCATGAGATTATTTGCTGTATGTGAGATACAGAGCAAACTCCTTGGAACATGAGCACCTAATTAGTGGTAACTGTACTTACTATTCGTCTCAGTTTTCTTTGACAATTATGCATAGTACTTCAGTTAGGTTTGTACATTCTTCTGTGGTGAACTTTTATAAATAGAGTTAGGGCTGTGTATTCTGTTACCTGTTTTATCTAACACACCTTCAGAACTGGCGCATTAGGAATTACATCTGCATGCAAATGCTCAAGACTCCAGCTTATTGAAACAAATCACTGTTGGGGGTTATTTGCTCACCTGTAAGCAGCCAGGTGGACCAGAGGCTGTGGTTCCATAATGCCGTCAGAAATCCAACTTAAGTTTTCTGCTCTCTTACCTCTAGCGCATGATGTTGTCTTCAAGATCACAAGATGGGGCTCCAGAAATTGTGTCCTAATTCTAGGCTAGACAGGGGAAAGAAAAGAGGTGAAACCCAGATCGCCTCAGTTGATTCAGTTCTTTTGGAAGGCTTCCCCGCCAGCCCCTCTCATAGCTTCCGCTCACCTATCTTTGACTTTCCCTACTTGCAAGAGAGGTCAGGAAATGTATGCTTTTACTTGGATTCATTGCTACCCCAGATTATTTTAATAATCTGTTACTAAAGAAGAATGGAGATGGGATAGAGGGCGGTGCATGTCCATGTTTGCGCTGCCACTGCCACACGCTTCCTCCTCAGAGCAGGAGCAGTGTCGGAACCCAGGGGCAGGCGGAGTGGCCCAGACCAAGGCTCTGGTGCCTGTCAGCAGTGAAGGGCCTTCCCTGAGATTTTTGTGTCCTAAGAATGAGAAGTATGTTCTGGAAAAGTTCGTCTACCTCCTAGTCTCCTTGGGCTTCCTCACACCAAACTACACTGTTCTCAAAAAATGTTCTATGTTAATGAATACATACTTGATATTGGGCTTTTAAAATTTATCATTATTATTTTATTTTCATTTTATCGCATTTTCCTTCTTTGCACTTGATGTGTGTTTTACAGATTGAAAACCCTGTACTGAGCAAATCCATGGGCACCATTTTTCTAACAGCATGTGCTCACCTCATGTGTCTCTGTCAAAGTTAAATATAGTGTGGATAATTTTTTCCTTTATTTATTTGCTTATTTTTAATTGCGGTAATATCAGGATACCCCCCTTGGGTATGCTGACTGGGCTCTCTCTAGTCTGTGTCGCTCCATACAGTACCCACAGCTACGTGTGGTCACTGAGCATTTGAAGTATGCTAAGTGTGACCAAGGAACTGAATTTCTAGCTTTTATTTAATTTTAATTAATTTACATTGAAATAGTCACGCGTGTGACTAGGGGCTCCTGATAAGACAGCACAGCTCTAGAACCTCAATATTGTTTCTATCCGCCTCTTTCTGGAAACTCTTAGCTCTTAATTTGGAATCTTTCTGGTTCTCAGTTAGTTCTGTCTCCTCTTGCCCACTAAAAATAACAGCCCCAAAGTATGCTCAGCTCTTTTCTTTTTTTAAAGATTTATTTATTTAGACATATGAGAGCTGGGGTGTAGGCCAGAGGTTTTGGGGGCGGGAGGTAAGAGGATCCACCAGAGACAGAGTGGGGAGCAGAACAGGCAGACTGACTGAAATACACTGCTGAGGGGAGCAGCGGGCGAGGCAGGAGAGGTCTGCTGCGCCATGTGGGTCAGCTCCCCGGCCGGGGATCTAACTAGTGCTGCAGTGGCTATGGACAGCTTCACAGTGCAGAGACTTAAACCCTTGCATCGCAGGGGAGGCCCTGTGCTCAGCTCTTCTTTTCTTTCTGCACTTTCTTTCCTACCCAGCGCAGTCAGTCCCTGGCTTCTACCTACCTGCTGGATGGAAAGGGCACCCAACACCCTCTTGAGCTCCCACTGCTCTTCCTGCTTCAGGCTGCTGCCGCCTACCCAGCCTGCTGCTGTTACTTAGATATTCAGTCGCCTTGGGCTTGCCCTGACCCTAACTGAGATCACTGTCACTTCCACACCCACCTCACCCCTCCTCCTCCTGCACTTGCCTCTGCCCTCCTCTGTAAGGACAAAGACGACTGCTCTCCTTCCCCCTGGGGTCACCGATGACACGGCTCTGCCTGCTGTCCCTCACTCCCTAACTCGGTAGAGTCTTGAGATTCCTCTTGCATGACCCTCTGCTCTCACCCAGGGACTCTATGATTTGAAAAGCGTAACTATGTATTACTGAAAACTGACTAGGTCTATAGAGACACAAAGGAAAGAAAAGAAAACTTGCCCTTTGCTCTAATCACCCAGAGAACCGTGTTTAATTTCAGGGGTGTGGCTCCCCCACATCACCTCTCCTAACCTCTTTCTGGATGGCTGTCCCTGTGAACCCTCCGTGTCTCCCCACTCCAGTCCATTGCCATTTCCCAGGGGTGATTCTGATCATGCCACTCCTCTGTTCTGCTCGTAAATCTCCAGAGGCACCCAGTTGTCCGCGGACTTAAATTTGTCTCCACCAGTGGGGAGTCGTGCCAACCCAGCCTCTGCTCTCCTAGCCCTCGTCTGCCCTGGCATGGGGCTGTCACTGACAATGACAAGAAACACCACAAATGCAGGAGGTCATAGTTTGGTAAGTCACAGAGGTAGTGATAGATACGTTCTTTGGCGTGTATTTACTTAGCACTATTGTTTCCATCCCTTTTTCCTAGAAAACAAACCCCAAAGTTACTGTCAGTGGTAGAGAGACTTATTGTACGGATTTTACTTCTTTCGAAATAGAAAGTTGCTGTTTCCAGTTCTGCGTGTATTTTCCAGTTACGCAGCACAAAACTTGATAGGGTTTAATAGCCCCTTCTTATGGCCCTGGAGAGAACCCTCCCAGAGCTGAGACGCTTGGACCCTTTCTGCCGAAGAGACATCACTCCTGCCGAGTCCTGAGGGGTCAAGCTGATTATAGACGAATTAATGAAGATCGCTGTATGCCTGTAAGAGCCGGGCTGCTCCTTAGGGGGAGGATGTCCTGGGCGTGCTCGGAATTTGGAGTCTTCCTGGCAAATGGATTCAGCCCTTAACGGCAAAGCTGTGGGCGCCTGAGCACCACTGGCTCAGCCAGCGCAGGCAGGGACAGTCGCCCACTCACTCCTACGCACCGCTCACGCTGTGACCTTGCTGGTGTTTGGGAGGTTCCCTGCAGGAGGAGGAGGACTTTATCAAGTTTTCTTTGGTGGCCTGAAATTTAACCTTGTGCACATTGAGAGCGGATGCAGTCCTTAATGAACTGTCCTCAGGTCTGTCTGATTTATCTCTTAATAGCTCCCTAGTTCATACTGGCAATTAATAAATGGCTGCCATTATTAGGATCACGATTGTACAGGTGCCTCCACAAACAAATTTTTTGCCTCTGCCTTTTCTTGTGCTCCGAACAGAGGCCCCCAGCTGCCATACACATTTTCACCTTTGCAGGTGCTTTTCTGCCTTCCTCTCCTCCTGTTAAAATCACATTTGCGTGGTTAGGGTGACGCCGATGCCTCCTTCTCTCGTGCCACCTTCCCCTGTTGGAGCTCATTGCCTCTTCCCCGATGCTCTGCGCTGTTTCTTTCTACCCTCACTGCCCCCATCCCATAGCAAGCTGTGACCCTGTAGTATCTTCAGCAGGTGAAGTGTTAGTCTCTAACGTCCTCTTTTGAAGGTGGTAGAGACTGTCCCAGACATTCACATTCTCCACTGTAGCTGTCACAGAACCTTGCATGTGGAACATAGGCCGGGTTTGTCGGATTTAAGTGGTGGTAGGAATTGCAAAGCCAACAGCTCCCCAGGAGAGTGAGCCCTGGGGCGCCCTGCCATCCTCTCTAGAGGTATCCCCATTGCTCAGCTGGTCTTCAGCATCTGCTGTGGACTAGGGGCTCATAGTGAACAAATGACCTTGGCATTGGATTCCAGCAGGTTGAATTCCTTGAAGAGATTTCAGAAATCATAATGATAATTCATAGGAACAATGACTCACCATCATGAACTGGGGGTCCATATTTCCTTTAGGTGCCCTGCAAGCCACATGCTTTCTCAAAAATGAAATGGCAAAGAGAAGAATAATGATTTAATTTACCTTTGCTTTTGTGAAGGGGTGGTGGAGGAGGAGCGGGGTACTAGCCTCTCCATGCTTCGATTTCCTCATCTGGAAAACAGAGGGGATGACTGCTTTTTAAAATACTAGTTATGAGATAACTTGTCTCCTTATGCATTTCATTTTTATGCTTTGTACTTAATCCCTCCTCTACCCCCAGTCCTTATGCTTTTAATACTTTTTCTTTTCTTAATGCACCTCTGAGGACGTTCAGTATTTATTCTGAATGGAATGATCTTACTTCAGTTTTCATTTTATTTTTTGATTTTTTTCTTTATGGGTTTATTTATTTGTTTATTTATTGAGAGAATAATTATACCCACATTGCGGGGTCTTATGCGATTAAATGAGTTTATACATATTCAGTGCTTAACAGACAGTGAGATTTCATATATTACACAGAGGTGCTCTCTGGCTGTTAGCAATATTCATTTCTTCACTATTGATGAATATCTTCCTTTTTTTTTTTTTTTTAGATTTATTTTTTATTTATACATACAAGCTGGGGTACAGGCCAGAGGCGTGGGGCGCCGAGAGGGTTCACCAGAGACAGAGTGGGCAGCAGAACAGGCAGATCAGAAATACACTGCTGAGGGGAGCAGCGGGCGAGGCAGGAGAGGTCTGCCATGCCATGTGGGATTCTCCCCGGCCGGGCGTCGAACTCGCGTCGCCGCTGCCGACAGCTCCACAGCGCAACGCTTAACCGCTGCGCCACCGGGGAGGCCCTATTGATGAATATCTTCCAATCAACAATTTATATCATGTGGCCAACACTAGAGAGAGAATTGCTCACTGTCACCTATCATACTTTTCACTCTGAAGGGGTTCGAGAAATATTTCAAGAAATATCAACCATCTCTAAGTATTTTCTTTCACATACTCTATAATACATGTGCGTATCCATCATCAGACAGTTGCCATTGTTCATGGACACAAAATCAGGCTTATTTATCACAGTAACACCTTAGCCGCAGGTATTACAAAGTAAGAGTGAGTGAAAGGGAATAAAAGGAAATTAAAAGCCCACTTCACACTCTGGCTGTGCTGTACCTCTTGAAGGCAGAAAATCACCGTTATGTGGTTATTATGAGGCGATGAACTCAACAGTGCTTTTCTTCCTCTCTCACATTTCAAAGGGTGTCCAGGGCGCTGTCTTTTCCTTTGACGGTCTGACATTGTCACCTTCTACCCCAGCACAAAACTGGGACAATACCTCTTGCCCCCGCTGTCAAAAGCAACATGTAGAGACACAGTTGCAAAGGGAGAATGGCCCCTTTATGGTGACTGGCTCGGAATTATAAATATTTTTATTTCTCCCGTAGGAGATGGCTCGTGGAAGAGAGGAGACAAACACGACTTTGAAGCGAAGCAAGCGTACTCATCCCTCCAAACAATCACTCTACTGAGGACAGTGAAACCTGAGTTTGAGAAGTTTTCCATGGAGGTGAAAAGTTCTGTTGAGAAACAAGGGCTCAATGAGGAGGATTACGTAAGTGCTTGATTACGAGCCTAGACCTTCAGCATCCTGAAAACAGTCTTCTAATTAAATCAGAGGTGACAAAGCGTCCCATTCTGAGCCATTCAAAAATTCCTAGGTTCAGGTCTGAATGTCACTGTTGCTTTCTGTGTGCTTTTTTTCTAGCCAGTTTTCCTTTCTCCCTCCCCCTCCCGCCTTACTTCCCCTCCCCCACCCCCCACCCTTCACTTAGACTTTTCCAACTGTTGCAGGGAGGAAAATGGCTTTTTGTGGGTACTTGTGGTCATGCTGAGTAGATGTCTGTAGACTTCCATCAGCTCTGGCTAGGATCATGTTCGGGAGAAGATGGAGGAAGGAGTGGCAATGGTTTGCACATCTAATTTTTCCAAAATTTGGTGGCAGAAGATATATTTGGGTTTTAGAAAGCTCTTTCTTTTGTCTATCTGGTGCAGCTTAGTGGCAAGTGTGCTTCTCTTTCTGTGTTCTTGTCCACTTCGGCTGTTTCCTACTCAAGTTTTCTAGAGTTCCCCACTCCACAGTGCTGCTGTTGCTGATGCATTTTCCAGGAGAGGATTAGGGTCAGAATTGTAGACCAGGCTAAGGATCAAGCAGAGGGACTCCTCTAGAGGGGGTGGTGAGGTCAGCTGACCACATCTTACTTGGTGCCGCTGCTACATCTTGCTGTGTGGCCCATCTTCTTTCAAAATAAAAGATTTTCCTATGTGTCACTGTCTCACAAACCTGTGTGTCACTGCTGAAGATCCTTTCTCAGAATAGGATGAGCAGTGGCCCCTGGGGCTCATTGGGCAGGTGGCTGGTTTCCAAACCATTGACTCTGTTGTCTTTAAAGCAGAAAGGGACAAGTTCTTAATGACAGCAAGATGGCTTGGCTAGTCCACATTGGATAATGACCAGCTTCATAAGAGGTGGTCATTTCTGATCAGGGACCCTCCCGGTTTCTTTTCCTGAATTCTGTAGAACTCAGGAGTGTGCGGTGGGGCAAATTTCTGTGTCCCGGATCCAAATTCCTCTTCTCTTTTGGGAGGATTACAGAGGTACTATCTGAAACATTCAGTGCTATACCTGTCAGAAAGTTGGGACTTGGCAAATGATACCTCTTTTATGCTAGTGCTATATTATACTTGCCTTAGAAATTTATCATCAAATTACATACAAAGGGTCTTGGAAATACATTACTAGTGTCTTAAAATATTTTATATATTATATACACTTAAAATATTCCTTGACTTTCTAAATCAGCACTGTCCTGTGGATATATAATGTGAACCGCACATATAATTAGAAATTTTCTAGCAGCCACATTTAAAAAATGTAAAAAATAGTGAAATTGATTTTAATAATGCATTTTATTTAACTCAAATGTTAAAAATATCCAGTGGTTTTTTACCAGGTCACGACATGTTTGGTGGGTCTCACTCAAGGTGCCTTCACGGAGGTGTTTGGCCTCCAGCACGTGAGTGGTTCCTGTGCCAGAGCACTGGCATTTGGTTGAGAATGTGCCGCGTGGTGGCTGAGCCAAGATCAGCTGCACCCCTGACTCCTGGCTGCGTGACTTTCTTTTTCCACTACATCAGTCTGACCCTTTTAATAACAATGTGCCCGACATGGGGTTGAACGCATGACCCGAAGATTAAATGTCCCGGGCCCTACAAGTGAGCCTGGCAGGCAACACAGGCTGGAGTGGTTCCTTCCTTTTCCTGCACCCTGCCTGCCCACATGCACACTGCTCGTGTCAGTTTCTCTTTACTCTTTCACACACTTGACAGTCTGGCTAGGACCGTCTCCTCTTCCTCTGTAGTGACTTGCTTTCCTCTAAAGTATAAACCCTTATTTCCCAGATAATCAGATGCTATTTATTGAGTCCCCCAGAGGGCAGGATGGACCATGCGGTGGTCCGGCCTGGAGTGGGATCCTCACCACCTAAAAATACTTAAGCAGGTATGCAAACACCCACGGCCGTAAGTTCTGGAAGGCCGCAGAGCTGCATGCCTGTGTCAGCACAGACTAAAATACCATAAAACATCATTCGTCTCTCAGTGTAAAGCACTCTGAAGCTCTGACGCTCCTCACAGAGGTCTGGACAGCTTATCCAGGGCACACCAAATGTGGTGCGTGCGTGAGCATATTCATTCCTACAGAAATGAAATCAGACACGCTGGAGTGGGTTCTTTAGTAGGTGGCTCTTTCCAAATCCACCCTCGTCTCCATGACTTCTCTGTAGATGAGCGTTTCTTGACTGACGGTGCATTAACTCTTCGTAGCTATGTTCAAACTTTTGTGTGCACATGTGTATATTTTTGGAGGGGGGGGCTCAGACCTCTCATCTGATTCTTAATGGGGTCAGTGTCACAGAAAGCTAAGCATCATGGCTGTTGACTGTGGCAGGGCAGCATTCCTTTTCCCAGTTATTGTCCCGAGTCCTGTTTGTTCACAAGGAGGAGGTCCGGCATTGTGTGCACAGGGGTTGTGTTGGGAAGCCACTCCCTTAGAAAACAATGAAGGAACACCTACATGTTCTAATGTTTCCCAATCTTACATTATAAAATTATTAGTTTTATTTTGGAGATGATATATTCTGTCATTCATTTTGGATTAGGAAGTCAGCTCGGTCTTTCCAGTTCCCAGGGTTTTCATGTTATGTTTATGAGAGGTGATCTTAGATTTGTCCCTGATGCTGTTTCTCAGTTTAGATTGAGCTGATGTTGGAGACATCGTTCCCCCTCTGGCAGCTTCTCTGGCTTCTCAGTCCTGAAAATCCCATTCTTGTCTTCACCCTATTGTGGTTGGCACCTCTGAGACCTATCATTGTCTGTTGGCTCTCCCCATGGGTGTAGCTCACCCCCTTCCCTGAAGTTGTTTAAAACAATACATGACCTTTTAGATTGAAAGGCAATATAATGAATGTGAATATTAATGAATTCATTTTCCTCGTAAGTATTACGGATAAACGTGAACTTCCTTTGCTGCTGGCCCTGACCCCCATTCCTTAGAGGCAATAACCGTTAATGCTGGTATCAGCTGCTTCTCCTGTTTCCCCTTCTATGTCTAAAGGTTACTTAAACTGCTGTTTATGATAATACATCTTTTGAAATTATCTCTTGATCTTCTAAAACAGAAAAAAATTTAACTTCTTTTCATTCCTGCTATTGTATTTTTAATTTCCAAGGGTGCTCTCTTATTCCCTGAGTGCCTCTATTAAAAAAAAAAATCATATCCTGATCTTATTTCCTGGATGCAGTATTGTGAGTATACCCATTCATCAGTTCTAGAAATCACTTTTTTTTTTCACATCTTAACTTATCTAACATTGGAATTCACTTTATAATTGGTGAACTGTCATAGTTTAAGAAGTAGAACTTTTTCTCTCTAAGGGCACACAGAAACAAAGCTGCTTCTTACAGTTGCTATTATCTTACATTTGTTTAGATAAGGACATTTACAATAGTTTTCTTGTGCTTCCAGCATGGCCTGTTTCTTTCAAGTGCCCTTTTTGAATATTAAATTTGATCTCTTTCCCTTTCATATTACAAGCTTTTATCCAACTGTTGGTAATCCTCAACTGTCTGTTTACATTTAAGGCTAAGACATTGAAGAACTCTCCAGAAGCTCTGTGTGTGTGGGAACATGCCTAGTAGAGGACTTTGTTATAGGATAACAAGGTGACCAGCTAGCTTTTTCAAAGGGCTACCCCAAATGTGATTACCTGGAGTTGTTTCCCTTTGGCTGTTCAGTTTCACTAAAGAATTCACCTCCAAACGCCTCTTAAGAGTCGTGAGGCCGCCCTATGTTCTGGGAGCCAAGGGGTGGGGGTTCTCACCTTTAGGACTGCAGACTTTTCACTTACACCTCATGTAAATTTTCTGTTTTCTGTTTCACCCAATCTCTAGCTGCGCTTGGTACCCTCCCACCCAGATATTCTTTGCATCAACATTTTCAGACAGCAGATCTGTCTTCTGTCCGGATGGAAAGGGACAATTTTTTTCTGTGTGAGGTTTCTGGTGGGAATCTAACTTTTAAGTGTCCTTATGCAGATTTTCAGTTAACCCTACTATTTTCAACCCATGCATCTCTACTGCCAGAATGGCCAGAGGCCAGTAGGAGCCCTTGGAGTGGAGTTCTTTGCTTTTGTTGAAGTTCCCAACTGGCTCCTGTACACACTTTCAGTTTCTCAGGTGTCCTTGGAGTCAGTTTCCCCTTTCCAACTTCCAAATATTTGCTGATATTTCATTTCTCATCTAGTATTTCCTTCCTGCATTCTTTTGATTTACAAATTCACAATTAAAAAAAATTCCTTTCTTGTCATTTTGATGGGGATATTGAGGGGAATGTGTATTTTAATGACGGTGATTATGAGATTTTAGTGATTTATGAGGATTTCTGGATTGTTTAATCATCTGGATTGAAGAGGGTGGTGCTATCTTTTTTTGGGAGGGGTCTTGTTATATTTAAATCAAGGAAGGTAGAGGGAAAAAGAGAGTGTGTATGTGTGTTTGCCAAGGGGATCAATATATTTCTATTGCTCCTTTATAAACACCCGTATGGTAACAGTTTCTCTTCTAATGGCTACTTTTTCTTGATTTACTAGCTTAATTTCTTACCCCCTCAGAGACATTGGCCACATTTAATTCCTTCAAAGTAATTGTATATCAGCATCATGCATTAGCAATAATACATACTCAATAAGAAAAGGCTCCTTCTTTTACAGGTCTGTCAGATTGGTATATGAAGGCTTTATTTTATTTCCCATCCAGCCTAAACTGTTTCCTTTAACACGACTCTCATGCCAACCTCATTTGAAAAATAATCCTGTTGGACACATCATCTAGGAATCCTGTTATTAGTGATTAGCAGAATTCTAGGTTTTAAAATAGATTTTTAAAAAGCCAAGTCGACTCAGTTGTATGGTTAAAAAATAGGATATTTACATAAAAATAATTGGAGCTGTTTGTGTCCTAGCAGGTTATTTGTAATTTGCAGTGACAGCAATTTTATACTCTTTCTAGAATCTGTCAGGACTCTTATTGTAAAGTGAAGTGCTTCAGAAAAAATTTTGAAGACATTTCAAGATAGAGACTGATTAAGCGGGCACCCAAGAGGGACCCAGTTATAGTCTTATCCAACCTCAGCGAGCAGAGACCATCTCCTGGGGAGAGGACTAGCCCTACTAGTCCCCAGCATTGGAGACAGCATCATTCTAGGGCCACGGGCAGTCTTGCTGGGAAAGGACCTGGGAGAGAGGCAGAACTCCAGACCATGCTCCAGTCCATGAATCTGGGCTGGGAAAGTTTGTGGCCCCTTTTACCTCTTAGGGTTTCTTCTCTAAAACCAGAAATCGGAACCACCACCTCAAGGGGCTTTTCCATCCCCAATTTCTGTTATTATATGTTGAAAGTGTTTTCTAACCTTAGTCTTAATTTAGAGGCTGCATTTCATTGTCGTTATATCTTGTCATTGTCATACATTTCATTGTCAAATTTACTTATCCTTTACTGAAAAATCACAGTGTCAAGTAATCACAAGCCCCTCTTCCCCATTTTAGAGAGTTTTACTACAATAAAATGTTCTGCTGCTTCTAACATTATATCAGAAAACTCTTTTGGACAATTTCAAGACTATAGCTTTAAAATATAAAGGACCAACTTTTCCTCAGCTCCAAACTGGTCACCATTCTACAGCCTGTAATTGTATATGCACAGCTCACTTTTGTGTTCACAAATTAAGTAATTGCAATGTTCTGCTCCAATTTGCATCTGCACAGATACAACTGCAAGTGCAGTTTTGCAAACAAGGCTAGAGCTTAGAGCTTCTAAGGGCAGGTCAGAAGTAGTTTAAAAAAAAAAAAATATATATATAGTGTTTCTCCTGTTCTCCATCTCAGAGAAGATTTTTTGTTATTAGAGAAAGGTGTTTTAGTTAAAAGAATGTGCAGGGTCCTTTTTTTTTTTTTAATAATGCTGCATCCTTAGTACTTTGGCTTTCAAATTCAGTTTCATACTTCTTAATGTGATCTCTGTTCTTAACTTGGGGTAGAATTTGGTAAATGCTGTTTTTATTTCTAACCAGGTATTCTGAGCAGGGGGTGATTTTATAACCCTGGATATTTGCTCGTTTGAGGTTAGCAGGCCACCCATAGCTTGTTTTTTCTCCTTATTTAAAAGTTGAAAATTTAACTAATTAAACAAATATTCAGGCAGCGTTGAATGCACAGCAGTATTGTTAGGGAGGAGGAATGTGCCTCTGGGTATTCCCTCATTCCCAGGTCTACCTCTGACACTCATATATGAAATGGGAGCCCCTGGGAATGGACAGTTTATCTAGCCAAAGTATTTGAACCAGAGACAGGGCTTAATAAATCACTGTTTAGATAGGCCAGACATTACATTTGGAAAGTCCAAAATGTTGAAAACCAACGCTTTCATTTCCTTCAATGATGGAAAGTCCCTGCAGAAGATCTGTCTGATCCAACTTGCATTTTGACACTGACTTTGCATGGAAGCCATGTGGGAGGTGACATCAGTTGCAAAGTTATCAGAATCATCAATAACATCTTGGCCAGACACTTGGCCCCATCTTGTTTTACAGAATGCCATTTCATTGGAACTGGTTACTCTTACTGAAATTTTTAAAAAGTCAGCTATTCAGTTAAAGCAATGAAAGAAAAAATTGCAACCAGGCAAACTGTATTCGCCTCACTTCTGCAAGACTGTGCACAGGCAAGCTTTTGTGTCTGCCGGGCTGCATCAGAATAGGAGACTACCCGCCCCACCCCCCTTCTTTTGCCCTCATCCCCTTTCTTTAAAGTCAGCCAGGGAATAATTTGCCCAAATGAAAAGGCCCTTTTAGGCACTGGAGAGCTTTGCTAATTGTATTTGAAAGAATAAAAGCAAACCACAGTTGGCTTTTAACAACAGAAATATAATGAGTTCGCATGCCAACATTTTTTTTTTAAATTTATTTTTGTATACAAGCTGGGGTACAGGCCAGAGGCGTGGGGTGGCGAGAGGGTTCACCAGAGACAGAGTGGAGAGCAGAACAGTCAGACCAACAGAAACACACTGCTGAGGGGAGCAGCGGGCGAGGCAGGAGAGGTCTGCCATGCCATGTGGGAATCTCCCAGGCCGGGCGTCTAACTCGAGTGGCCGCTGCCGGCAGCTCCACAGCGCAGCGCTTAACCGCTGCGCCACCAGGGAGGCCCGAATGCCAACATATTAATAAGATTAGTTTAATTAGGGAAATGTAATCAGGTGGACTGTGGCACTGCAGAAGGAATGACTTATTAAAAGTCATTCTTTTTTTATATATAGCTAAAGAAACATCAGTTGGTTTTCCAAACACATTTAAATAAAGATGTACTGAATCTAAAAAAAATACATCACTCATATTTTCTTGAAATAAAGGGAAATTGCTTTAAAATGGCTTATTCCTGGAATGTTTAAATAGCTGTAGTTGTGCTAAACTAGAATATTTAAAAAACTTGGGACTCTTATGATGAAAGTGTTTTTTTTTTTTTTTTTTTTTTTTGGTTGTCAGTCACTATCTGTTTGCTTGTAATTTCCATATATTGGCACTTTTGGATTTATTAATTGCAAAATCATTGTTGAACTGGTGCAAACTGAAATGTTCCAGGAAGAACCACAGCACCTATGAAAAATGACTTTCCCCAGTAATAGACTTCATCTTGACCTTCTGGAAAACAGTCATTGTGTTTTTTTCAACTTATGTGTGATGACATAATTTCAGTTAGAAATATATTTCGCAATAATGGTGACAATATAATCAAATATGCATGACTAAAATAGCAATGCAGTGTGGAAATACATTTCACAACTGAAAGGCTAACTGTTTTATTTTTCTTCCTGTACTGTCACTGCACGGAGTAGAAGGACAATCCACCACATTTGGCCAAATTCTTCACCATGGAAACATAAATTATTTTCCAGCATAGTCCTATCACCTAAAATATAGACTATAGGGACAGAACCTGTTCAGTTTGTAGAAAGCACTTAAGTTAGTGGCAACAATTACACTGACTGGTGTAAGCGAAGGAGCACGGGGCAAAATTGCAGAGGGTAAAAGCTCAGAAGTTTTTTTTTTTTTTTTTTTTGCCTACCCCCTTTCAGTGCCTCTGGGCCTCTGGGGGCCTCAGGGTCCCTAAATCCATCTTTCTCCACTTGGTGAGGACTCATTTACGCAAAGATGCTGAGGGGTCCATAGATGAGCTTTAACGGGATGTTGCATTTAAAGCAGGAAACTGGAAAAGACTTAAGGGAAACGAATTAAAGGTGGTGTTTTGTTTTCAGGTGTAGAGAAAAGTCTTGCAAGTGCCAGGATTTATTCTATTTACAAGAGCTCTCTTCGGACAAGCTCTCTTTAGTGAGATCACCCTGTGGACAGAGCAACGAGGTGATTTCAGGACTCACACTCCCTAACCTGTAGTTTGGCATTTGTCTGAAGCGGCAGCAAGAAGATGGCATCCCCAGAATTTGACAGGCACCTGAAGGGAGAGCTCACACTTCAGCCCTTCAGCCTGAAGGGAGCCAACGGGCCCTGCCAGCTCCACTGGCCTCAGTGCTAATAGAGGACTCTGGTGTTTGATGCCGACAGCAGCCGCAGGTTTTACAGTCTCAGGGTAGAGGCCTGGTTCGGGAGCCTGCAGTGATGCTGCTGTCTGCGTGGGTGCACGTGGGGCAGAGCCCAAGGTGGTGGCTCATTAAATATGAATTGATGGCATTTCAGTGACCCCAGGGCATGCCACCTTGTGTGCCAGAGACTTTCATCTGTGAAATGGAGAAAACCACAGTGAGTTGTTCTTGGAAGTTATGAAAAATGATTGTAAAGGGGTTTTATAAGCTTAAGCACTTTGAGTGATAGTTTCCAAAGAAAGCAGCTGAGCGCCGAACACCCCGCGCCCCTGTGCGCAGTGTGTAGTCGCTGTTTCAAATGATATTCCTCCTGGGGCCCAGCCAACTGGTAAAAGAGAGGAACTAGAATAATATGTTGCTGGGGACTCAGGCCCTTTCCAGTTATGAAATTTGAAAGTAGTACAAGTTGTAGGAAATTATTTTGGATTAGTCTTTATCTTCTGATCCCCACACCCCCAATTCCCTGGCCCCTAAGAGTGAACTTGCTTTATTTTGTCAAGTTCTAAAAATCTTGCTTCTACAGGCTATGACTTGGAGGTTAGGAGTAGGTGAGCAGATTTTTTTTTTTATATATAATAGACAATTTGACAAAATCTGGGAGCTTTATTAATTACTGCCTTTACTTGGATATCTCTGTGGGGGCGGGTAATTGCTAATTCGCTGCTAATTTCTACCCTATCCTAAAGATCTTAATGAGATTTAGCTTCCTTATTAGTGATCAGTCCTCCCTCAGATTGGTTCCCCAGTGCCGATTATTGCCATACAAATTATACTCACTCCAATTTGAGGCCATTTTTTCTCTTCTGTACTCAGCAGTGACATGTATTTATGGTAACCATATGTCCAAGAGTCTCTTGGGTTGAACTGATTTCAGGTACAGTTCCCATGTCCTCTAAGTGCACATATATCTTTTGCTACCACTTGACCTTGTGAATCACCATGCATCTAGTAAATCTGCAGATAGTGGCGGATTAACTCGCATGCCATCAGCATTTACAGAGTCCTTCCTTTGTCCGAGGCATCATGCTGAGTCTTGTGAGGACAGTGAACACCTGTGAGGGTGGTTCCTGAAGGATGGGGAAGAAGATGGTACAGACGAGATTTCCAAGTGAGGCAAATGTTGGAATCCAAACTTCAAAGTAGGACTGCGTTGGATACATTTAGGGAATAGTGAGCAAAATAATCTGGCTTGGCTGGAGGGATTTCCTTGAGGAGTAGTTTGGACCAGTCGCTCTCTTTTGAAATTGCTCCTTCCTTGGCTGCCAGGACAGCACCATTTCCAGGTTCTCTGCCTATATTGCAGTGTTCGTCTGAGTCTCCCCTCATCACTCCTCTTTTTCACTAACTCCACAAATATTGTGTTCCCCAAGGTCCTTCAGGCCCTTTGCTCTTTCCACACTATTCTGGGCAGCACGTGCACTGGTTTTCTGGGCAAGATGTTCATTCTATGTAGATAAATCCTAAATTTCTACCACCAACTCCAACTTCTCTCCTGAGGCCCCTACTTCCAAGTTCCTGTGGGCACATCTACCTGAACAGTCTCTGCTTGCCTGAACAGTCTCTGCTTGCCTCATCTTTGGGCTGGGAATTGCTCCATACAGAGCTCTGCTGGGCTCAGCAGTGAGGGGGAGTCTAGGAGGATGGAACTTTGAGTTCAAAGAATGTGTTCTGTATCCAGAAGGGAGTAGGAACAGGAGATTATAAACAAAAGGGATGTTGAAAGTAGAGATGCTGATGAGATCTGGGTCTTGCTATTCCAAGGGTGGACTAAGGGCATCAGCATTGCCTGAAAGGAGGCATCTTAGCCCCCCACCCCTCAGACCTACTGAATCCGAACCTGCATTTAGACAATAGACCCAGGTGAGCTGTATGCACAGTGAAGTCCGAGAAACACTGGCTGAGGGTCTGTCCACGAGGGTGAGTTGATGAAATTGAATGTTGACAAAATTAATCAAACTAATAGCCGTCAGGGAACCAAAAGGCTGTGGTGCTGAATGAATGAACAATGCACAGGGAAGATGAAGTGGCCTGGTCTGAATGCATTACTGTGGGTGGAGAGGAAGAATGTGAGCTGACTCCCAAACTCCTTAATGAATCCATTATGCCCTGGGTCCGAGGGGGTCCTTGATTCAAATGACAGTGATATTTGACATAGGATTTATCATGTCTCAGTTCTTTGGGAGCAATCTCTGATTAGAGTTTCCTCCCTTTATGTTCTATGTCTCGGCTCTCAAAAACAAGTAACAGCTCCTTTTGGATAATGATAAATTGACTAAATGAGCAGTGGGCTTAAGGAGATTAAGTCTATTTTTCTGCATTTATGTCAATTTATAATTTTTTAAGCAATCTGGTATCTGGCATAATAATCTGGTATCTATAAATAATATTATCCTTTCTCCCACCAGCCCCCGCCCCCACCCCCAACTTGGTCCTATATTCCTTTTTTTTTCCCTATTTTTCTGATAGTTAAATTTACGATGTGTTTGCTAGGACAAATGTCATTATTCTTTTTTCCCCTCCCTTCTGATATGCAGAAAACATCTTGGAAGTCTTATACATACATATGAGAGGAATCAAATTAAGTCTTCCAAGAAGAGGCTGCTATACGTGGCGCTCTGTTCCCGGGTGTCGGTTCCGTCTTTAGGGAGTTGCTTGATAAACAAATTCATACTGATAATGAAGGTGCTGGTTTGGAGTCAGGGGACTAGAGTTCCAATGCAGCTGTCTTTAATAACTGGGAGATGTGGAATGGATCGTGGAGCACTTGTGGGCTTCAGTTCCTCATTTACATAGCTGGTTGCACTCCATGAGCTCCAAATTCTTTTCAAGTTGTAAACTTTTGTGATTTTGACATTCTTTTAGGTTGTTAAGAATGCCTGTGAGGTTAAAGTCCAAGACATCTCAGGAGTCTCTTTGGTGCTGTGGCCATTGTATTTATTAAACTCGGTGTCATTCTACTTTTCAAAAGTTAGGTCCATGTCCATGGTACAAAATCATGATACATCCACATCCAGAATACTTTGCACATTTTGATTAACTTTTAGGAGAGAAATGAAGTTTCACATTAGGAGAATGTGTTTGCCCTAACATTTTAAGAAAGAAATAGAGAATCTTTTAATTGCTCAGGGGAGAAGCAATTGTCTGATGAATAGACTTAAAAAGATCAGTCTCTTCAAAATATATAATGAGAGATAGAATGATCCAACTTTGTGAAGACTGTTGGGGGTATTTCTCAAAACTTGGAGACTTAAATGAATTTTCAAACTGTAGACCTGAAGGGATATTTTTAGGATAATTACAAAGAATGACTATTTTTTCTGGTAGTTAGTAAGCATATGAAACTCATTATTTGCATAGTTTCCAAAGGTTGTCTTAAAATGGTTCCAGAATGATTTAGATTAGTTTATTATGATGGATCCCAAATGGGATTGAGAAAGTGTTGATTGGTGTGTGGCCTTATTCTTTTAGGTTGATATTTGAGATCTGTAAATGTCTTTTTTAAAAGAAATTTATTGGTTTAAAAATGAAATAGAATTTTGGCTCAAGTAGAAAATACAGAACTGGATAGGACAAAACATGAATGTTGACCTTTTATTTTCATATGGTCTAATTGTACTGACTGTGGAAAAGTTTCTACACTGTTATAGACTTCATTTAGGGAATTGATTAATAAAGACAATTCATGGGCAATTTCTAATAAACACCAAAGTAGAGAGTGCAGGATAATACCTCCATGTGCCTATCACTTAGCTTCAGCAGTTACCAGCTCAGTCTGATTTCATCTATGACCTTTTCCCCACCCTCAGCCCAACTCTTGATAATTTTGAAGTAAATCTAAGGCACCTTAATTTAATCTATAAATAATCTATAAATGTTTTTTAGTATGTATTTAAAATGTAAGTTTCTTTATTATTTTATTCAAATAAAATTTATATACAGTGAAATCAATAGATCTTACCTGTATACTTTGATCAGTTTTGATAAATGGTGTATGTCTGTGTAACTACTGCCCCAGTCAAGATATAGGGATTTTGCACCTACAATTCTTTTATGTCTCTTTCCAACCAGTTCCCACCTGCCACAACCAACCACTTTCCCTCCCTTTTTACTGAGGTGTAACTGACAAAATTATATGAATTTAAGGTGTGCTATGTGATTTCATACATGCATAAATTGTGGAGTGATTATTCTCATGTCACATAGTGACAATTTTCTTGTTTTTGTGGTAAGTACATTTAAGACTTACTCTCTTATTACACTGGTCAACAAATTTTTACAAAAGTCAGATCACTGAAATAAAATTAGTCATTTCCTATCAATTTGTATGAGCACAACATGAATATGATAGTAAAATTCTAATTTTGGCTCTAGTTTTTTTGTAATCTGCAATAAGTGGATGTTTACATCACAAAATGCATGCCGATAGTAATAGGCCTACGGTTAATGCCTGTAAAAAATCAAGTCACAGACTACTTCTTAGATTTCTTTGCTTGTCTCTTGTACAGCTGTTCAGGAGCATCTCTGGGGAGTGTCCAGCAGTAGTCAGCCAGCACTGTAATGGACCATTTTCCCTGGTATCTTTGTTCCATTGATGTGATATCTTGATGAAAATGTTCGCCATGTTCATCACTAACCATACCACAGTTTTCAGGGAAGAAATCCAGATGGGAATGAAGGAAGTGGATCTTTAGAGATATAATGCAGCCAAGTTTCTGATACTGCATCAGCATGTCTTCTACTAGTTCCTTGTAGTTTTCTGCCCTAACATTCCCAAGAAAGTTTGTAGACACTAGGTGAAAAGCATTCCATGCTTGTTTCTCATCACCCTGCAGCAAGTTGTTGAACTGGTCACTATTCTCGACTTCTTTTGCTTCATTATTCCACCAGAAAGAGGAGGAACCAAGCAGAAGGAACAGTCTTTTATGTGGTTGCTTGGCTCTCTCCATACCATGGGGACTGCAAACAGCATTGGTGGTCTTTTGCCATTTCACCACTGTGAAAGCTGTGTTGTACATGTAGCACAGCATATATGCGGGGCCCAAGGCTTGTCTTGGGCACCAACCTTGCATCCAAAGTAAAGATGATAAGCCTTCCTCACTTGAGAAGTGAGACTTTTCTTCTGGTTGGCAAATGTCACTTCTCCACCAATAGAGCAGAAATTGTCCACGCTATTAATGCACTTTTGAGGCATTACTGTTCTGTATTGTGCCTAAATGGATAAAATAATAACAGTTCTGTCACAGTAGCTTAATGTCTCATACAAAGTCTGAAATATTTTCAATGCTTAAACTTTTCGACAGGGCTTTCTATAGTGCACTGCTCATGTCAGCTTCTTTCAGCAGCCGCGTGGCAGTAGTATTGCATTGCATCAGAAAATGATGCAATCAACTCTGGATGATGTGTGCATGATGGTATTATGCAATGTGATGCAATATTACATCCTTCTAGGGTGATTTAGGATGTTGTTGCAGTCCTACTGGATAAATTTACACGGTGAAACATATAAAATGAATTATATTTTAATAGCTTCAAAATGAGAGCTTTTCAGGGTTATATTCATATAACCCTGTGGTTCAGCACACCAAGATACTACAGATTAGGGCCTTTTTAAGTCAGTTATGATCCCACTGTTGATCAGTGTAATTATACAATACAGTATAGCTAACTGTAGTCACAATGCTATATACATAGATCCCCAGAACTTATTTATCTTATAACTGAAAGTTTGTACCCTTTGTACGGTGTCTCCTCATTTCCCACTTCCCCATGGGACCACCATTCACTTCTCCATTTCTATGAATTCAAGAGTTTGAGTCTCGATGTGTAAGTGAGATCATGCAGTATTTGTCTTTTTTATTTGGCTTATTTCATTTAGTATATATAATCTCTCCAGCCTCATTCATGTTGTCACCAATGGCAGGATTTCTATCTTTTTTATGTCTGATAAATATTCCATTGTTTATATCATATTTTCTTTATTCTTTCATCAGTAGACAGTTTGTCTCCATGTGTCGGCTAGTGTGAATGATGCTGCAGTGAACGTGAGGGTAAGATAGCGAAGATCCTGAGATATATACTCAGTACTAGGTTAATGGATCATATGGTAATTCTGCTTTTAATATTCTGAGGACACTGTACTATTTTTCATAAAAGCCATATAAATTCCCACCCATGGTGCGCTAAGTTTCCCTTTTCTCCACATTTGCCAACACTTACTGCTTTATTTTATATAATAGCCTAAGAGGTGTGAGGTGCTACCTCATTTACAGTTTGGATATACATGTCCCTCCTGATCATTGGTGCTGAACAATTTCATGTGCCTGGTGGCCCTTGATATGTCTCCTTTGGCAATTGTCTCTTTGGATCACTTTAAAATCTCATTTTTTTTTTTTTTTTGCTATTGAGTTTCTTATATTTGTGCCTTACCAAATAGATGATTTGCAAACATTCTACCCTCTTCCATAGGTTGCCTTTTCATTTTGATGTTTCCTCTGCTGTGCAGAAGTCTTTTGGTTTGATGTAGGCCTACTTGTTTCCTTGCTTGTTCTTTTGTTTTATCCAAAAGTCTTTGCCAAGATCAACGTCAAGGAGATTTTGTCAATATAGATTTCCCTTTATTTTCTTCCAGTAGTTTTAAGGTTCCAGGTTTTACATGTAAGTCTTTCATCCATTTCAAATTGATTTTTTGTGAGTGGTTTAAGACAGTGGTCCCATTTCCTTCTTTTGTGTGTGTATATTCTGTCTTCCCAGAATCATGTATTGAAGAGACTATGCTTTCTCCACTTTAGAAGCATTTCTATCAAAGGTATTTATATTATTCACAAAGTTTTGATATTTAGATAAATAACATTTGAGAACTTGAAAGATTTACTTATGTGGAACATCCATTTTCCCCTGATGAAACTCATTTTCATTTGGGGAAATGAAGCTTTGCTACATTTTTTATTATTTCTCAAGGTTGTTGTTATTATCAACACTCAGGAAATACAGAACAAAGATCCTCCCAAAGCAAAATCATCACACCCCTTCAGTGATCCTCACAGGCCGCGCGGGGAGTCTGCCGCCTGCCCCATCCTTCTGCCATTGGATTTTGGTTCATTCATTTTCTCGCCTTGACATTGTGCCCGACAGGAACACAGACTCTGGGAAGGGGCCAGTGAGCGTGCAGACCAGTCTGTGGGCGCTGGTCACCAGGCTTTCCAGAGGCACATCCGTCCGTCACTGCTGGGATGTCAGGGCCAAGGACAGACATTTCTCACTCACGCACCTGAAAGCCAGGGACAATTATGGCTTATGAATGTGCACTTCCCCCCTAAGCCGTCAAGGGCAATGGGCGATGAGAAGCGTCCGTGTGTGATGCGTGTGTGACACATTCAAAGGGCAGATGTATCAGATGACTGAATTCCCTGGAAGAACATTGGGGGAATTTTTCAGAGTGCCTCTCATCTGCTTGTGCTTCACACCCACCAATGCCAAGAGTCCAGGGTCCCCACCCTGCCTGCTCCCTAGAAGCAGGCCCCTGGGGGCTTTCCTTGCTGAGGTTTCCTCATACAAATGGATGCCGTGTACAGCGCCGCGGCAGTGGGTCTGCACACTGCTCTGACTGTTAAAGGAGCAAGAAGTGGCCGTAGTAATGGGGGCTCCTAACTCGAATTTACGAGTGTGCGTGTCCCAGCACTGCTTTTGTCAAATGTCCATTCTGATTTGGGTATTGAGGGAAGAAGACCTGCTTCCACTGGCAGGCAGCCACATGTGAGGCTTCGGACCTCAGTTGATTTGCCTGTCTACAGCATTGCAATAGGGGTGGGGCAAGGCCAGGATGGAGACAGGATGGGCAACCTTGGCTAAAGAGCCACCTCACAGGAGTCCTAACCTCAGTCTGGAGAGAAAGAAGGTGGCCATGGGGGTACAGCGATGCCTCAGCCAAGCAGAGCTGGGTCCGGGGGCCTGGCTGTTAGCTGCGTCCCCTTGCATTTCCTCAGAGTTCAACTCTGGGATAAAGATGTGTATTTTCAACTTAACTTTATTTTAGTCTAAAATAAGTCAGCAAATGACCAAGTGCAAATTCCCTGCAGGCAGATCCAGTGTAGAAGAGCAGCCACTGGGGTGTGTGTAAGAGTAAGAACCCCTCTTCAGTGTGGAAGAAGTTGTGATTATGGAAATTCCTGCTATTCCCTGAATTGTATGCGGCCTGCACCTCCACTGGCCCAGGACTGAGGGACAAGGGTCTGATTATTATTAACCAGACAAGATGCTGCTGCCATTGTTTCAGCTACAATGGAGAAAGGGCACGTTCTGGGCCCATCCAGGTTTCCCTTTCCCTGTCTGGGAGGTTAAGGATCTTGTCTTTCACACAAGACTCATCAGAAATGCTCCCAGCACCCTCCATGTCCCTCTCATGCATGGGAACCACTGGCCTGTGGTTAAAGAAGGTAGCCTCACTGTGATATGACTGAGCTCACGTGCACACCACAAGCAAAATCCCGGGTCAGCCTCTCATGCGTTTACTTGGTGTGCAGTAAGTTTACTCGCTGTGCAGGTTTGCTCAGCTATCAGCCGGCCCTGGGGAGCTACATCACCCTGAGCCACTCACTTCCACTTCACAGAACAGCTGAGGCATGCAGCTCTTTGCTTACTGGTTTGGAGCACAAGAATTGGGGAATTCGCCTATGAATTTGCCTCCTTAAAGAGATTGGAGCCTGTTGTGAATGGCAACTCTTAGCATTCAGTTCAAAAATGACAGGATTTCTGTTTCGTTTTCTGCACGATAGGGGAATAAATAGACATGACTGACAGGTGCTATCAGAAAGGAAGGCCAAAGGCAAAAGTAGCATTTCTTCATCTGAAATACCTGCTGCCTGCAGTCAACTACCAGAGGACAAAATCAAGAGATTCAAGATGAAATGTTAGGCGAGACAGTGCCAGCATGTGATCATGTTCTGGCAAACTTCGCAGAGTGAGGGGACGATGGCGAGTGGGTGGAAGATGGTGGGTTCCATCCTGTTTGAATGACGCTTTCCTTGATACCCAGCACAAGTAACCATCACCTGCTCTTGCCCCTCCCCGGGCTCCACTTCACAGCTGCCTGGCTGGAGCCTGTGTGTGTGGTGTGTGGAGTGGGGTGTGTGTGTGGAGCGGCTGTACTGTTTAGTTGAGGTTGTAAATTCCCAGGAGTCATGGATGTATTGTTTCCTTAACTCATTTTGTTCAGCATCTAACAGGGGAATTGGCTGCATTTAGGAATTTAATGAAGTCCTATTGCTAACGGTAAGGAATGGCTGACAGGAAGAACCTTCTGGCTACAATTAATGCTCAGTACTAGAATGGGTCGCTCAGGTGAGGGAATCCAATTCTTTGCCATCAGTCACGACAGCATGATGTGTCAGTCAGGACTCTGAGGTTCAAGTATTGCTCTGAACAGGGAATAAACCAGACGACCTTGCTCCTTTCAGCCCAGAGGTCTAGTGGAAAGTATTCCAAAGGCAACTTAATACTCTGGATTTTTTTCTCTCTCATTTTTTCTTTTTAATTTGCACTTCCTATTTTCAGTGTCTATAATGTGCTAACGGGCTTTCCTCCCATTAAAAAACACGTGTGGGTGTGAGAATGTTCTCCTTGAGAAAAGATGGTCTCTAGGGTTTTGCTTTTGGCTTGAGGTCCTATGAGGTAGGTGTTTTGAAACCTCCCCCGTAGCAGGCTGGGGTGCCAGTGAACCTTGGTGGGGGTCGGCAGCTCTCCTGCTAATTTTGGCAGGAGAGGGAGACACCTCAGCCACACTGAGAGGAAAGAAGGTGAATTTTTCAATCCATTTGCAAATCAGGATAAAATGAGTCTCAGACCTGGCATGTGTTCAGAGCTTATCGATTCTCTTCTACCACCAAACCTGATAGGATAAAATTGACCCAAGCTCATGACTTTCCATCCTGGATCACAGAGCAGCAGCTCAGAGGGCTGATCACCAAGGAAAGGAGTGGAAAGGCCAGACTTGGCCACCATCTGAAGCTTTGGGTGGCTGATAGCAGCCTGGTGGCTCTGCGTTAGGATTTTGAGGAGTCAGAAGGGAACAAGGAATATAGAGGGAGCAACCTTCAATTACAGAGCACAGGTAGGCTGAGGCTCTTTGGCCCTCACTGTAAGGAGAGGAGCAAAGCCAGAGCTTTTCTGAAGCACCTTACCTCTCTCATACTCTGCAATTCTGCGTTTCCGTGGTTCCATCTGTGGCAGGAGGGTTTTACACGTTTATCAAAGTGGAGGTAGATCATCTGAACAAAGGTCTTCTCACTATGACCTGGAGGTTAAATGACACTGCTGAAGTCCACTTATTAAAATGCATTAGCTCATCAGCATGCACACTTTCTCAGGCCCTGATGACTTCATGGCCTATGTGAACAGTTCATATTCCTTTGGAAAATTGAATTAGCACAGCCAACTCTGCAGAAAATTATCTTTGACTAGTAGATGCTATTTCTACACTGTTCTTCTTTGCCTAAGAAAATAATAACTCTGAGACTTAATCTTGACGCCTAAGAGTAAATGTCTCCCCTTGGCTTTTATAGTCCCAGGAACTGTTTTAGATGTTTCACATGCATTCCTTCCTTTAATCCTTCCGAGAACTCTATGAGATGAGTAGGTGCCACCCCTCTGCCCACCACTCCTGTTTAATCCACAAGGATGTAGAAGGTAAGAGAGATGAAGTAAGGTGTCAGGGTTAGGATTAGATTTTGAGTCCAGCAGTTACCTCAGAGCTCTCTGACCCAGTACTCTCTCCCACCCTCCACTGCTCCCAGGGCGTTAATGGAACCAACCAGGAATACCACACTTGGGAGGACTGAAGGGTAAGACATTGTGAAGAGAGGGACCTGGATTTCCCGAGGGTGAACAAGGCGCTTTTGTGTCCATAACATGTAAAATGGGTCAATAAGATATGTCATACCGGCTGTGGGTCACGCATTCTGAGTACTGCTATTAGGAATTAGAAACCAAGCTAGATCCCTGGATTTAGAATTCTCTATCTCTAGACAGTAACAGTAACCAAAGCTAATAGCTAGTGCTCACTCTGCTAGGTGCTGTTCAAAGTCTTTTCCACTCATTTAAACCTCAAAGCAACCCCACGAGACCGGTACTATTACTGTCCCCATATCCCAGGTGGGGGGAACCGAGACCCAAGAAACACACTAGGCAATGGCAGAGATTGGTAACAAGTCCAGGTTCCTTTAACCATTATTCTAAATTGCCTTTCAATACTAAGCTCTTTTTAAAAAAAACTTTTTATTGAGGTACATTGGTCTACAACACTGTGTGATCAGAGGTTTAAGATCACACCTCTTCAGATACATGCCCCATCCATGCCCACTGCAGGACACCCGTGGTCTCCACTCTGGTCCTGTGTGCCCTCCATCCTAGACTTGGATAAACCTGAGATACTTGTTTGTCATGCTAATGGGCTCCCCAGCCTTCGGGGTGTGGTGAGACCAAGTAGAAGTGATGTTGAGCTGTGTCTTCTGTGACTGTGTATTTTACCTGGGTGACACTGGTGAGTTGTGGCACTCTTCCCACAGGTCTTTCTAAGTGGGGGCAGGGAGTGCCTATCCCAAAACCTCAAACAGCCGATATCATGATACCCAATACACTCTGCGGCTTTGCCATTCTGTTCCTGACACGTTCTCCTCAACTAAAAAGGCTCAGATTTTTTTTTAACTTTTATACTATTTGTAAGTTGCTCACTGTTTCAAGATAATTAATTAACGTCTAATGAATACTACCATGGCTTGAATGTGGCATTCGAACTTGTGCTCAAAGAAGGAAATGCTTAGTTGCCTTTCCCAACTTCTCGTGAACCTGTAAGTGAGCTGAGGGCTATTTCACTTGAGCAGAACTGACTGGGGTAAACCAAAGATCCAGACCTATTTCAGTTCTTGCCCTTGGAGCTAGGTAGGGGTGGAAGTAGGGAATGGTTGAGAGTTCAGAACCCCTCAAAATAGAAATTGGAAACAGAAACTGAGATGTTACTGCTGACAGAGTGGAAGTACATGCAGGCAGGCGGGAGTGGCGGGAGTGGCGGGACCCAGCTCTCTCTGTGTCTTCAGCACCAGCACGAGCTGGGCATTCAATAGCACTTGAAAATGAATGATGAATCCTTACTGTGCTCTTAGTTATGCACCTCATTCAGAGATTAGAGAGATTGTGGGGACTGCTGAAGCTGAAGAAGACCTCAAGGAGAGGCTGGACTTGAGGTGGCTTGAGGTAGAGAGCAGATGTGAGAAGAAGGGGGGAAGGCACACAGGAACTGCGTCACCTGGAAGACCAAACCTAGTCAATAGGTACCCAGTTCTTTTTTTTTTTAAGATTTATTTATTTATGCATACAAGCTGGGGTACAGGCCAGAGGTGTGGGGCGGCGAGAGGGTTCACCAGAGTCAGAGTGGGTAGCAGAACAGGCAGATCAGAAATACACTGCTGAGGGGAGCAGCGGGCGAGGCAGAAGAGGTCTGCCGCACCATGTGGGATTCTCACCGGCTGGGTGTCGAACTCGCATCGCCACTGCCGACAGTTCCACAGTGCAGCGCCTAACCTCTGTGCCACCAGGGAGGCGCGGTACCCAGTTCTTGATTCTCTATCTCCTCTGTTCTCCAGAGCTCTTCCCGGGGGAGGAGCTTTCTCACTGAGCTATTGCCAGGAAAATCAGGGAGGGATTCCCCTCAGCTACTCTTCTGCCCCCTTTTGCTATTGCCTGTGGGCCTCGAGTCTAACTTGTTAACCAGTGTGCTTTGTTTGCATTATTCCTGTATCAGTCATTTGGTGTTGGGGCTCACCCCATGGGGGTTTCCTTTCCAGGTTAACATGTTTGTTGAAGGATTTCATGATGCCATCCTTCTCTATGCCCTGGCTTTACATGAAGTACTCAGAGCTGGCTACAGCAAGAAGGATGGAGGGAAAATTATCCAGCAGACATGGAACAGAACATTTGAAGGTGAGGATTCAGTCTTTAAGGTGACAGCACTCTGCAGCCTTCCTAGCCCCTTCTCTCCTTGTTCTGAATTTTTTCTTACAACAGTGGGGCCTTGCAGAGGCTTGTTTTTCACAGCTATACTAAGTCAAGACCGCCGTACCTCACAGGCTTGTGAAAATTAAATGAAATGAAGCTCACGCAAGTGCTTTGCCGAAGTCCCACTGAAACAGGAAGTGCCTTTTCTCCTTCTGATCATTGGACAACAACTCTATGCTTCTTCAAATTAAACTGATCACAAACCACATCCACAAGCAATATTTGTGAAGAGTTCTGTGATCAGCTTTAAAAGGCGTGGGTCATTTGAGATGCTGAGCAGTTTCAATTAAGTTTTTTGTTTTTATTTTTTTCTATCTGAAAACTATTTTATTTATATTTATATATTTTATTTATACCTTTTACATCATTGTGCATTCCCCATAAAATACCCAGCACCAGTTCACCTGAGAGCCATCACCGTGGTCCCGTGTGCTGTTTTCTCCCTTATTTTGACCCCTTTTCCTCCCCCTCCCTCACAGAATGTCTCTTATTTATGGTTGCCTGCTAGATGATGATGATGATGATTGTTGCTTTTTTCCCCCTGATCCCTTATTTGGTTCCTCTATATTCTTCCTATAGGTGAAACCATTCAATATTTTTCTTTTTCCTACCGGCTCATTTTATTTTTAAAATGGTGACTATTAGCTGTTGCTTTCTTAAGAACAAGAGCCACAAGAACTACAACCAAAAAAAAAAAAAAAGGCCCATAATCTCATCACTGAAGCAAGCCCTATTGACATTTAACAACTGTATAAGAATGAGACATTTCTTGGCTGGAAAATTTAAACAGTATAAAAATGTACAAAATGAAAAGTGAAAGTGTTTCTTCCCACCCTACTCCCCTCTCCCCAAAGTAATCACTATTCACAATTTCCTGTGATTCCGTCTAAAAATATTTTGTGCCTTCTGCCAGCGCATATGCATTTGTCTATCTTATCTGAAAAATTTACACAAAAGGATCAGACTATGAGTGCTGTTCTTCATCTTAACTTTTTTTTAACTTACCTGTCTAGTAAAAGAATTTACCAGATGAGCACTCACAGATTTAGCACATTTGAAAGTGATAGTTCCATATTTTTCTACCATAGAACTATGTAAGAATTTTTGTGAGTACATCCAACAGGGGATGTTCCTAGATATGGAACTTCTGGGTCCAAAATTATGTTGTTGTCTTTAAAGTGCATTAGCTATTGTTACAAGTTCCAGCGAGAGGTCTCCAGCAGCAGCAGCTGTGGTCACAATTGGTGGGTTTCATTTCGCCTGGGTGGTTTGAGTGAATGCCACATCTTGTTCACAACCAGAGTGACGTCTGCTTCCCCTTTAGACAGACCGTAAGACGGACGACTAGGTCTTCAGGAATGCCCTTGTTTGTTGACCTCTGACTACTGCAGCTAGGAGCTGGAGTCAAATGGGATAATTCAGGGGCACATTAGGACATGCTCAAATTTCCCAGAAGTTGTGGCCAATACACCGAGAAACCAGCATGTGTGGGCACAACCTGGGTAGGCCACATCCCGCTCTGAGCCACTCCTGCCTGCCGGTGGCCACTTGTTCTTGGTCTTCTGAGAGGGCGTTGTTAAGTGCAGGGCAGGTGCCCACATGACTGGAGCCCAGTTTTGTTTAGAGCCAGGGGCATGGGTTACACATTCCCGTCAGTCACCTTATGCTTTCATTCTGGGCCAGGTCTACACAGGCAGCGTGAAATGAATTTGTGTTGTTCTGTGTAGTTCAGTCTAAATTTAGAAGATCGTCTGTTCAAATGTAAAGATAATGAAAACCAGGCAAGCTTTGAGCTTGACTAGTAAGAAGAGCCCATTTTATTTGCTAATCAACAATCTACCTGAGTGTAAACCCTTCCCCTCCCCCTGAACTTTAAAGTATCTGTGTGAAGAAAAACCCCAAGTTTTCCAACATTAAAAACACTTCTAATTTTAATGGTCACTGTAAGTGACCATTAAGTTGTCAAGGGAAAACTACCCTGGATGTTATTTAACAAATTTGGATTTTATTACCGTGAAACCTGTGACCGACTCCCAAGTCTTTGAATAAATGGCCTGGGAAAAAGCTGAATTTCTTCTCTGTGTGAGAGATAGAAGTGACGAGGTAAATAGGACTGTGGCTCAAACCTTGAGCTTCACTACAGGCCAGTGGGAATGAGGGTGGAAAGTCTCATTACTTATGGACAGGAAAATTCTGCTGTCAGCCTGACACTTTCACCTTAGACACAATACTCTCAGGTGAAGTCTCTCTTGCTAATTGGCCACCCTGAGGGTTCTCACCCCACTTCTCGGCAGAACTGTAATAACTTCAAATGTAATGAGGTCTTGGATTACGAGGGCCACCTTGTCTAATAAAATACTCTGCAAAACACTTAGGAGAACACACCATCATAAACACATCTGAACAGGATGACACAAAGTTTTGAACAGCAAGTATGTTTGGAGGTAAATATCCTAAAAAAATGACATTTCTCACATAGAAGATTTATAGGCTGGCAAAGATAAATAAGTCCGAGATAGGTGTATCCTTTGTAGCCAGTCTATATTAAGAAGACAAAAAAAATCAAGATGAATGGGTAGCTCCATTCTGTTTCCGGTAAAGTAGACCAATGTCTGGAAAAATAATTGAGCCTTCAAACCACAACCCAAAGGACAGTAAACCCAAATACCTGCCCTCTCCAAGCCACACTAGAGCATGGAACTTTCCCTTGGGATTCTTTTTCCCAGACATTCATTTTACTTCTGCAGAGAACCAAATCAATAGAAACACCAATTAAGAATTACACTGCAATCTACTATGGTTTAAAGAGAAAGAACAAATTAGTTAATTAGAAAGTGGCTGACATATGCAATCTCTTACTTAGCTAATGAAAATTATAATACAGGCGTAGTTACACCAACTAATGATACATATTTGTTTTTATTGATTGGCTGCTCTAAGCCTCCATTGCCGGTCAGAGCAAATTCATATCCTCCATGTGAGCACTCAGGGCTCTCCGTGCTCCCGCCACTCGCTCCAGCCACCCACCCACTGCTCCCCTTCCTGCACATCACTACCTTGCTGGGATCTCAGGGTCTGCTGGTTCCTTTTGGCTTTTGTGTCTTCTAAACACCAGCTAGAGCAACCTTTGTGCCTAGAATACACAACCCCTGATGGTTGTGTGTACAAATTCTAGACTTTCTCTAATGTCCCTATAAAAGACCTGCTGTTTCCCTGAATATTCCCAGATGCTCCAACGAGATGGCCAGCCTCTCTTCCGAGGGCTGCAGGCAAGGTCAGATGCTCTCCTCTGTGTTCTAGGCAGGTGATGGTAATACTAACCAAAGATGCAAACAACCAGCTTCTTTTAGAGCTGTGTGGAAAGTGCTTTACCTGCTTTATCTCACTGAATCTTCTCAACAGTCTCTTAGCAGGCAGGGACTCAATGTGCCACTTTTATAGCCCTGCAGACTGAGGCTTGGAGGGCTTGGACCTTGCCCAAAGGCACAGAGCTAGTAGAGGGAAGGCTGGGATTCCAATGCGAGTAGGTGGGATCTGGTGCCAGCAAGCTGAATCCCAGTCCAGGCTGCCCCTCTTTTGGGCAAAGAATGTGTTCAGTGCATCTTTGCCTCAGCTGCAGCATTAAATTCTGCACTTTGTAATCTCCCAGAAAATCTCTGGGTAAACAGCGAATGAACGATACAGTGGGACAGAGACTAGCTCTTCAGCTCTTGGGACCTGGGATGGAGGTCTCTGCTCTCTGGAGCACCCAAGGAGCAAGTGCTGCAACCTATGACTGAGCCTGGGCCTGGAATGACTCTTCTTTTATAACGTTACTCCAGAGATAACTTGAACCCAGAACAAGTTTAGGAATGTACCCCCTGCCACTTCCCGCTTGGCAGTTTTTTAAAAAAAACTCATCTAAAACTCGAGGAGGCTGTTTTGAGTGTTAGCCTGTCCTTTTTTTTTTTTTTTAAACATATTCCCCTAAGGAGGTCATTTACTTCTTTTTCTTTTCATTTTCAATGGAGAAATGTTAAGAATTTAGGAATGCAGACACAGATGAAATTACAATGTCTTTGCAAAGGCCGACAAAGAGCTCAGTCTGATGAGATTCCCTGTGGCATGAGTTTGTTTAAAAAATCCTGTCAATTCATTTTCTTGTTTTTGTTGGTGGACAGAGGGACTCAAGCAACTAACTGGGAGCTCTCGCCCCCTCCTCTAGGGATTGCTGGCCAGGTGTCCATAGACGCCAACGGAGACCGGTATGGGGACTTCTCCGTGATCGCCATGACCGACCCGGAAGTGGGCACCCAGGAGGTGAGCAGGGGAGGTTCTGCCGCAGCTGCTGCTTCTGCTTGTTGGGATTCCAAGGGACTTGTGTCTGGGATCCCAATAACAGTCCCCAAAGCAGCCTCCACATAAATAGGAGCTTAAGACTTGGGAGTCTCCGGTGGGGAGGGAGCCCCACTTTCGGTTGGGGGGTGGCAGGGAAGACTCCAGGAAATGGTTCATGCTGACTGAAGTGGGGAAGCCCCACTCTCCAGTGGCCGAGGCGCACAGCTCCATCCTGACATGCAGCGCTGTGGATGAAAGGGGTGACGTGACGCTGTATTTATTTCCTCTTTTAAAATTCATAATTTTTTTGGTGGGGTATTACCTCTGCACATAAATCAGTATTTCAGAAGGTGATAAGAGCTTCAGGAATAGCATCGTGAGAAGAGAAGCGTGCCCTGGGCACGAGGATGAGTTTCTGACACGGGCTGAAAGCTCCCTGCCTCAGTCTCCTCAGCTGTAGCATGGACATCATGTCATTTCATGGTCATTGCGAAGACCAGATAAAACAAATCCTAGCAAAGTGCTATATAAACTTCAAGTCATTTATGACTTTCTTTCATTGCTTTTTAATTTGAGGTAATGTTTTTAAATTTTTTAAATTGAGGTTTACATTGTTTATATTTCGAAGCCCAGGACCCCCCTTCCTGAGTCATTACCGTAGTCCCCTTCCCAGAAGCACCCACAGGCCACCACCACAGTGCGCCTTGCTCCCCCGCCCCCGCCCCCCGCCTTGTGCTCGCCCCTCCTTTCCTGAGGACTATAGAATCTTCAAGTGATAAACAGACCAGTGCAGACGATACAAATGTGCAGTTTCAGGTAAATTATGCTGCTTCCTCTGTGCTTCCCAGGTGGGTTGCCCCGCGGCATTTCTGTGACCTGGTGTGAGGGACTTGTTTTCTCTTGGTGCATCTGCCTGGCCCTTGGGGTGCTGTGCACTCGCCAGGCTCGGGGGTCATAGTTTTACTCCTGAGTAGCCTGACCTCTCCGATAGCCCAGGCTGCCTTTTGTAAGAGGAGGACTGTAAGAGTCCATTCTGGAGTGGTTGTGGGGTTACAGGAGGGAGGGTGTGGGAGGCACTCAGCAAGTGCTCCCTAAGCACCCGCGATTGTTATATTTGGGGAATTATCTAGAATTTACTCTGACATGAAATAGCCCGGGAGAGGCTGCTGGGCTTCTATGGGAGAGGGAGGAGGCAGTGTCACAGGCCCTCAGCAACAGTGTGCTGGGAACCCCAATCTGCAGAACAACAGGGCTCCTGCAGCTGACGGAACAGTCCTTTAAACCAGAGGCTGAGAGGCAAACTTGAACTGAGCCATAAGAGTACTGATGTTCCAGGGGTTAGAGGGATCAATGGAAAAGTGTTCAACCTGGAAATGGGGGTGCAAATGGGGTAAAGTCGTCAGAAAGGAGATGTGACCCCTGAAGTCAGGCTTGGGAATAGTCTTCCAGCCAGAAGACTGTGAAACAGGAAGTTTCTGGAAGATTCTATTTAGTGCTTTAATGTTATGTGGGGCCGACTGAGTGGTGCATACATGTAAAATCTGCACCCGGGGTATAGTTCTCACCCCTGGCTCTGCCTCACCCGTCCCTGGACAAACTGTGGCCTCTCCAATGGCTGGCTGAGCACGCTGCTCTGCTGCAGATGGGGGAGCGCCCTCTCCAGTGAGCAAGGGGCGATCATAAATTCCAAGATGAGTGCTCTACTGGTTATTAATTATTGTGTTATTTTTTTCTCGAGGTGATGTTAGTTGACAACACTGTATGTGATTCAGAGGAATAGGTTCTCACCTCTTCAGATGGAGTTCCCACATCCCACTCAACACTAAGGCACCCACAGTCCTCCACCACACGTTGTTTTGTAGGGAGAGCCTCCCTTCCCACTGCGTGGTAGCTACCGCAGAATACTCAGAGACTCCGCTGGCGATACAGCCTTTAGTCTGGAAACCCTGCCGCGTCCCTGCTCATGCCTTACGCTTCCTACATCCTTCTGTTTCTATATAACCCTTTCTCTGCCGAGGGAGCCACGGTCCTCCCTAAATTATGCCCGCCTGCAGAGCAGCGTTGGCGGCTCCAAATCCTCACATACAACGACCTCAGAACACACCTGTATAGTCCCTGTGGGTGAGAGGGGGCTGCCCTATCCATCTTTGAGACACGAGTAATTGACCTTTCAGTTTGTATATTTGTTTTTGCCCTTTATATAGGTGATTGGCGATTACTTTGGAAAAGAAGGTCGTTTTGAAATGCGGCCCAACGTCAAATATCCTTGGGGACCTTTAAAACTGAGAATAGATGAAACCAGAATTGTGGAGCACACAAACAGCTCTCCTTGCAAATCATGTAAGTTTAGAGACTTAATTTGCTATGTTTCTCATCCTCTATAGTATCAGCATAACTTGAATTTCAAAGATAGGTGTCATTCAGGAGCTCCTGTTTGAAAGTTAAGATTCCTTTTTCTAATGGGGCGAAACCCTGGGGAATAATTCACAAGCTGACATCGTACCTTATTAGAGGCTTCTAGTCTTCATTTCCAAAATGGTAAAAAGCCTCTCCCAATTTTTACATCTTCTATTACAATTATAACTGCTTAGAATTTGAGTTTTCTACTCTTAGGGAAAATCAAGGGCTAAATATCAAATGTCTCCCACTTATTCATTTCACAGGGAGTCTCATTCTGAATTTCAGAGTCTATGGTTATCCTTCTGCTCCAAACACATAATGTCCTTTAGCAGCCAAAACCAGACAACTTGTCAAATAAGTGTACGGCCTTTTATTTACAAGCTGCCTCCTCATAAATATAGAAGCAAGTGGATGTCCTTATAAGGACTTACAAATAGGACAATCATTACTTTACTGGGACCCTTTTGTAAGCTAATGAAGGAGAACAAAATGAACATCCAGCTTTCAGTCAGCCGCTCACTCTAGGTTGAAATATGTTCGTGTTATGCTTTGGGATCAGCTTTAGACTGAGAGAAACTTATGTATATGAGGTGATTACATGGTATATGTTAAGAACACGGTCTCTGGAGTTATTTGACTTGGATTTGAAATCCCACCCTTGTCACCTAATGTGACAAGTGTAACTAGACACACTTACTTCAATCCTTGGAACTTTCCTTCCCCTCTCTAAGCCTCAGTTTCCCCATATGTAAAATGAAAGAAATGTGCCCCAGATTTAGGGTTGTTTTTGAGGATTAAATGAGATAATGCACTAAAGGCTGTACACTAAACTTCACATACAAGTTAGATTTTTATCACTTTTATATAATAACTGGGACACTGCTGAACTTAATTGTTTCAAATTGTTATTCACATTTTCACAAAGCTATATAGGACATTTTGACATGAATCTCTGGGTTCGGTGAGAGAACATCTAAAAACAGAACATTAACCCAATGAGTTTTTCACCAAATCCTCCAGCACTTAGAAGTGTCACCACCCATCTGTGAAAATAAGTGCTGAGTCCACCCCATGGGCCACCCAGGTGTCATCTCTGACAACAAACTCAAACGAGGGGGCAGACAGCCGACAATGGCAGCTTCCAATATTCCTCAAGTCCTTCAGGACCTGCTCTACTGCCATTATGCTCACGCTCTTATAGCAGCGAGTTAGTTTGTCTAGAACTTTCTTAAAGACATCTTAAACTTTGCACTGGGGAAAAACAAAACAAAACAAAACAAATCTCCAAATGCAGGAGCTCCCAGAACATCTTTCTTTAAGACAGGAAAATTTGAGCAACATTGAGAAACACCTTCCAATGAATGAGACTAGAAGCATTTCTAACTATTTCTTGAAAAATGAACGCTGATGATCTATGTTTATTTTTCAAGCAGGTGGCCTAGAAGAGTCAGCGGTGACAGGAATTGTCGTGGGGGCTTTACTCGGAGCTGGATTGCTAATGGCCTTCTACTTTTTCAGGTTAGGACTGCTGTACAAACCTATAGAATCTACTCTTATTGCCTTCATCACTTGCCTTTGCATGAGTCTCTTTATGACTTGTTCGTATCTTGCCCTGACCCAAAAAGCATGGTGCCGTCCTTTCAGTGACAGACGCCATGCTTGGTGGTGGGTGGGGAGCAGAGCAGGGGTATTGGGTTGGGGTTTCTATGGTCCCCCCTGAGGGGCACAGAGCAGCTGCTCTCTATTGAGCATAAATATACTGATCTGAATTCCTACCATCCACCAAGTTTGTACGTGGACAGGGAATCCAGACAGAAAATAGGTGTTGGGGTTCACCTTCTGAAGAGGTGGAGGTAGCTTACAATGGTACAGGTTCCCAAGCTGGTCTGTTCTCAGCATTTGGAGGACCCACATGCCTAATTACTACTGGGCTTAAGCTCAAAGGCTTGTAGAATTGTAACATGTATGTTCAAGAGACAGATAGTTTTGCATCATGGGGGCGGTCTGTTCCTTTGTAATCTTTGGTGATGGAGTTTGACTTGTTCTTAAATCATTAGACCAAGATTCCTTCTTTTCTGCATGGAAATGTGACTCTGAATATATGTGACTCTCTGTGGGGACAATTATATTCCTGTTCCTTTGGGCACTTAATCTGATCTCTATCTAGGACATATCCTGGGAGTTGGGGGAGTGTTTGTGGCAGAATAGACAAGTCTTAAACCACAAGGCACACAGGGAAAAAGGGGAAGGCTTGTTCTGTGGCAGTTCAGAAAGCAGGCCAGTTTTCCTCCTTGAATAAGGGCATCACGCCTTGGGGCACACTACTTTAATCTCTGACCAGGGTTTCATATTCTGTCACTTCTCATTTATCAACCCAAACCCAGATGTCCCTCGAGGGCATTCTTTGTAAGAGAAACCATAGTATTTTGTAGCCAAGTGAGGTTTTATTACTATATTCACTCATTCACTTTCCTTTTACCCAGGAAGAAATACAGAATAACCATTGAGAGGCGAAACCAGCAAGAAGAAAGTAACGTTGGAAAACATCGGGAATTACGGGAGGATTCCATCAGATCCCATTTTTCGGTGGCATAAAAGGAAGTCTTTTCTTTCACTCTGAGATTCTTTAAGGAGATAGATGGGATGAAAGAAATCAATGAAAACAGAAGGGGCGCTCTTGAACTCATTCTTTTAAGCAGTTATTTCATTGTAAAATTTCTTTAGAAGCTCAGGAACTATTATTAATCATATGCCTCTCAGCCTTTCATCTCATGACAAATATAAGAATATAAAGTCACTCTGTTAATGTTCTTGCTGTTTTGAGAGCATATGATTAGAAGTGTGTTTGAAAATCTGATGTCTCCATATATTTTGATGGCCTTTGGGGGCATTTCATACAGGCTATAAAATGTGGTTTTCTTAAATGAAATGTTTTATAGCTAGAATAAAATAATTTTTACAACTAGAATATTCTTGGAAAGAATTTAACACCTAAGAATAGGAAAATGTAATGAAAAACCTCGAGGTGGGGGATGTAGCCTTCCTCTTCCAGGGTTGGGGCAGATTTGAGGCTGAGACTATTCTGTCCATTATATACCTACATTCACGTCCTGACTTCATCATCTTCACAAAGAATTTCCTCCCTGTCTCCACTAGTGTCTCAGAAGAGCCACTCTGGAAAGCTATGACTATTAATGAGATAAGAGGATTTGTACAAGAGAAGCAAATATAAAATGTTTTGTTTTTTAATGTAAAAAGTGCCATATTTCACACTAACATTTTATTTTTTAAGTATTTTAATCTTATATTTTGCTATTAGAAAATGTGTCTATTTTTTCATTTTGAAGATTAAATTTCACTTATATTTTAAAAGCATGGGTAAAGTGTACAACAAACCAACAGTAATGAAGATACTTCTCTTTTTCTCCCTGTTCCCCTCTCCCCTTTGACCAGAACCAAATGCCAATTGCTGCTTAATCACAGAGATCTTGAATTGTATTCAGATTCCAGATTCTACAGACTCTATATTTGACCAAATGATAAATTTCAAGATCAAGGGTGAAATTAAGAATTAAGTAGGGTTTCCTAGAGGGAGGCAGCCCTTTTTCCTCAAGAACAACTTTATAGAGTTAAAACTTGACAGTAAGGACAGAAATGTCAAGTTAAAAAAATGCTTACACAATATTTTACTAAAATTGACAATGAACTCCACAGAGCTTTGTTGTCATCCACTAGTAGCTGACATAATGGTGGGCTGGGTGTGCATGTAAGGACTTTGGCCAAAGTTGAGTAAGTACTGAATACTTTGTACCTAGTACTCTGAGCATAGGTTTAAACTCAGGTTGCCTCTTTTGATTATGATTTGTGGAGAAAACAGTGAGAGAAGAATGGGAAGTGGCTGGACTTGTGTAACATCTCAAAATTATGTCTTGTGGGTCTTTCCTCAATAACATTTTAAGCATCTAGAAAATAGTTTTAAAAACTATCTTAAAAGATCATGTGTAAGGAGGAAAATAGGGGAGTCTATTCCTTAGTGATAACGGTCACGGTTCACCCCTAGCGGTGGAGGCTGGGAAGTGAAAGCTGCACTTCCTGGAAGTTGGGCTGAGTTTGCTTTTCTGGAAGAATCTGCCTTTGTTACTCCTCCTTCAACCAACGAAAGTGAACAGATTATTTCTGTGAGGCATGTTACCACCCTACTATTTAAAAAATGGAATGCAGGCAGCAGAAGAGCATGATAAAATTAACTATAATCGACTGGAACAACTCAGTTGTAGTTCTCCAGTTCAATGCAAAGGAAAAAGTGCTGAATCAAAAAAAAAAAATGATAGAAGAAGAGGATAAGAAAGGCAAGCTCCAGAAATTCTAATGTAGGCAGCTTGGGAAGTAAAATCCAGGAAAGCAAGGCATTAAACAGCCCAGGATTATTCAAAGTGAAAAGAGAGTGGAAGGATAATTTCCCTATTATTTACAGAGGTTGGAGAAGAGAGCTTATTGTTCTCATTTTTGTTTTTCAATGATGTTTTCCACATATTTTAGAGATATTCGTTTTCTATTATCTTGAGTTTGTAAAAAAAAAAACAAAAACAAAACCCTATGTACTTATTCTAATGGGAAAAAGCACTCTACATGGTTGCAGTTTTTCGGTATAAACATTTCTGATCTTTCCAGGACTTATACAGAGGCCCATTAGCTCTAACATATTTAGAGCAAATATAGTTTATTTCTACTTCAGGTAGAGGAATAGTCCTAAACTTAGTATTCTAGTCTCAGATAAACTTTAAAAAATAAGTGAGAATTTAGTATCTTAAAAATGGCAGAACAAATCATGAGATTTCTATTATGCAGATTCTCTCCAATCTTAAAGCAATTCTAGGGTCCTTAAGATCGATCGTTTATTTACATGTCTGTAAACTATTCTTTCTTCCTTGAAAGTGCCATATGAATTACCCATACTCCATTACGTTGGTAGCATTAGCTAAAAGTGTAGGTGTTTGGCCCAGGTTGCCTGTGTTAAGACCTCTGGAGAGTATGCTCTGGGGTTTATGTTCTAACTGCTAAGCAATGTCTTTGACAACTAGCCGTTCATACTCTGCCAGTAGCCACATAGGATACAGTAAATAAATAGGGCTTTAGTTCTCAAATCAGTCTATAAATTTTTACCCTGAAATCCAGGGTGTTCAGATTTCAAGAGATACTTTATCAGGATTCTCTCATTTGGCCAAACACTGATATAGGTTGAAATGAGTACATATATTCATGGGGTTGGAAGTAAGTCTAGGTTTTTTGTCATCATTGTCACCTTCTTAGATTTTTTTCCTTGGGCTTAGAAATAAAAGCTTTCTCCATATAAATAACTTTCTGTAAAGAGTGCATCTCTTTCCCCAGACTGACCACAGGACCCATGAGGAAGCCCCGGTAAACATTACATTTCTCGTAAGACCCATCAGCTTGTCCTTTCCTGGACCACGGACATAGTTCCACAGGCTTTAAAATGATTCTTTGTTTCAGAAGCTGCATATAATGGGAAGAGGGGTGAAATGTATGGAAAGAGATTGTCTCTTTCCCTTCCTGAAATTCAAAGACTTTAGTTTTGGAAGGTCCCTTCACTTCTCCCTGTCACATGATTCTGGCATCATTAACTTATTCAAGGCACATGTGTCCTTTTGCCTCTAATGTACCACTTTCTTTCCATCTGCCAGTAATTTGGGAGTATGAGATATGCCGTTGACAGTGAGATTAAGGCTACTGCATGGACCTCGTACAGAGAGACAGGAATTCAGAAAGTCGGTTCCAGTGGCATCACAAGCTTCTTGTGAGTCTCTTCGTGGAATTCTTTTTGGGAGGCCAAGTAGAATAATACTGGTGGGAAAACTAAAAGTGTCTATAAACCGAAAGGAACACATGCCTATGTTTCTTAGGCTACAACTCAGACCCGGAGTGGATGCAATCATAAAGCCAAATGCCACCAAAAGCAGGCCTCAGGTCTGTGTGTCCTGGGCCCCATGAGCCATTCCCGTGGTTCAGTGCCTCACAAGGGAGTCCTTACTTGACTGAACTTCTTCAGTCAACAAGGGCGCTTTCCCAAAACATGGAATATGTTTTAGGGATAGTCCTTCATTTTTGGTTGATTGTTAGAACTACAGAATAACCAACAATTAGTCCATCTTTAGCAGTCAGATGCAGCAAAGAGCCTGGGACATACCTAGTAAGAAGACTCAGAAGTTTGAGCCTCCAAAAGACAAAGAAGAGGGTGGCCTTGCCAGCTGATACCATCTCAACCGCCCCCTCCTCCCTACAGCCTGATTCCCCACCAAGACCCTGAAGATGCATCAGCATCTGACACTTGTGAGTCGGACCTTCATCATTCCTCAGAGGACAGGGATGTTGTCTGTGAGAATGTGGCTGGATTTTCTTCAGAACCTTTGCGTTAACTTGACCAGACTCGCTCTTGGAACTTGACCAGACTCACTCTTGGGCAGTTGGAGCCTGTGTTGTGCATTTGTTCCAGTGAGCCTGGTTTTTGTTTCCAGTTTACAGTGTCACAAATTTCTCTTGCAGACATGCCCCCCAACTAGACTCTAGGATCAAAATGACTTTCAAGAGGTGCTGGATTGGAGTTTGCTCAAATTTCTCATTAACCACTAATGTTAACTCATACCAAAGGCAAAGCAATTCTAACCCAGCTGATGCTGTTAATGTTCATGTTTTAAGCTACTTCAAACATAGTGGAAGCGTCTCAATGGGAGCTGAGTCTTAGAAGTAAAAATCCATATGTTATAATAGCTCTTTGATGTATCAGGTGTGGGATGGTTCCTAGGGGAGCGATTTGAGCAGGCAGAATTAAGAATTAGCAAACATGCTGCATTACTTTGATTCATATGTTTAAAGACTTAAGTTTCTATGCACAGGGAATAAAGGATCCATTCACCATGTGTAAACCACAACATAGGGCACCAAATTGCTTTTTTTTTTTTGATAGGAGAACAAAGTTGTGATAGCACATAATTTAATAATTGGGCAGCGAAGTTTAGGAAAGAAGAACATCTGGATTTTGAAATATCCAATAACTAACCAATTTATTCTCCAGTGCTACAATTTGGAAATGTCCGATGTGGTATGTTTTTACTTTCATGATAGCAGCGAGGTCCCAGCCACAGCCTGGAGATGCTGTGAGTTTGTGGACTTGTTGCTGGGTCCTGGGGAAGGAAGCTTTGTTCCCTGTGCATGGTGAATAATGGAAACCAAGAGGACATGGTGTAGATACTGTAGAAGATGGACCCTTGTCTTCTGGGTCTTATTATTCATTGTTAATTTAAATACAGGACTATCGAACAATACAAGCCTACCATAAATCTGGTAGAAAAGTAAAAGTAAAAGCTACATACAGTTCATTATTCTGATGTAAGTAGAACTTTCTGCATATAATGTGATTTAATTTATTATTGTTTTGTGTAGAAAATGAGAATTAATGACTGTGGATATAACCCCTGTTTTGTATAATATATTTTATTTCTGGTGCAAACTGGTTATTTAGAGTATCTACTTCATTTGGTGTTTGGATATAGATGTGTATGTGTTCTTGTAAATGTTTCTATCAAGCAAGAATACTACATGCGCACAGTATAACAATGTGTTCTCATTAAAAAATACATCCCAAATGAGACATTTTCCTGTTTATAATTCAGCCAACATACACTGCCATTTCCATATTTTCTAAGGACTTTCTGTTCTCTTAGGCTGGGTTTAAGCAAAAGATCAATTAGTGGATGTGATGAATTGTACTGTTTGAATGGTACTCACAAAAGAACTCATGAATTTCTGCCTATTAGAGTGAGAGTAAATCTTGAGTTGCAGATAAGGGAAGAAACCTGCATGAATAATGTTATCCTGGGTCCCTACAGCTCACAGGCACCCGTAGCTAGACGGTCTCGTTTGACTTGCATCATTGTGTCCTTGCTCACTTTAAAGAAATCCTAAGTCAATTTTGTTCACTCTAATGAGCTCCTTGGGTTCTAGCCTGCTAAGCAGATTAAGCAGCCTCTCTAGTTGCTCTGGGTTGTGAAATGCTGCTTCGCTGTCTGATTTTTTTTTTAAAGATTTATCTATTTATGTATACAATGCTGGGGTACAGGCCAGAGACATGGGGTGGCGAGAGGGTTCACCAGGGACAGAGTGGGGAGCAGAACAGGCAGATCGACGGAAACACACTGCTGAGGGGAGCAGCGGGCGAGGCAGGAGAGGTCTGCTGCACCACATGGGAATCTCCCCGGCCCGGTGTCGAACTCGCGTCGCTGCTGCCGACAGCTCCACAGCGCAGCGCTTAACCGCTGCGCCACCAGGGAGGCCCATGCATGATTTATTTTAAGCCTCAGAAGCACATGGTGATTCTCATGGTCCAAGCCACGTTCCTGGTCCTGCTACTCTCCCTCTGCCATGAGGGCAGTCACATTGCATTTGAAAAGATTCTGAGCAAGATGCTGGTTTGGGGTTGGAGATGGCAGTGGGAGTGGGGGCAGGAGGCAGATGTGGCAGGCGTGAAGGGTGGGGCCAGGAATCCTCCAGGGAACACAGGATGTCTTAGTCCACTCAGGCTGCTATAACAAACACTACCGATTTGAGGGCTTCAACAACAGAAATCTATCTCTAAAACCGTTCTGGAATCTGGGAAACCTAAGGTCAAGGTGCCAGCCAATTTTGTTCCCGGTGAGGGTTTTCTTCCTGACTTAGAGATGGCTCCTTCTTGTTGTATCCTCACACAGCCTTTCGTGTGTGCGTGTGTGTCTGCATGTGCGTGCACACAGAGATAATGATAGAAAGGAAGAGGACAGAGGAAAGGGGATACTATGGTGTCGCTTTTCATAGAACATAAATCCTATCACATTAGGGTGCCACCCCTATATCCTAATTTTACCTTAATTCCTTCCTCAGACTTTCCCTGTTCAAGTCTAGCCGTGCTGGGGTTTCAGGCGTCAATGTATGAATTTTAGGAGGAACACAGACTTTCAGTGCAGAGTATTCCGACTACTTTGCCATATCACCATGGGGACCGTCGGCTTCTTGAATCTTTCCATTGCATATCCTACCTCCTCATCCCCTTCTGAACCTCTTCCTGCATACTCGACACCCCTCGATAGGCCAAAATGCCTGATGACTGGTTAGTAGGGGATATATCCTCTAGGGGAGCCCCAGGGAGCTCCAAATACCATTGATTTAGCACCCCACCCTAACCCTAAATTATGGGCTTCTGGGATTGACTTAAATAGCAGCTACTATTGGGAGAGGCACCAATGACTGGAGGTCTTAAAAAAAAATAGCAATTTAATAAACCGTCTATTAGCACCGAACTAGAACCAAGACAAATAGTTGCCTTTGCAGGCTTTGTGCGTGTCTGGCCATCCATACTGCCGAAGCCCTGTCAGCCCCATTTCAGGGATGAGGACATCCCGGAGCCAGACTGCTTAGGGTCAGGGTCTGGTTCTGATGCATGAGGCTCGCTGGCCTGTGTGAAACAGGGGAAGTCACAGTCCCGACCGTCTTGCTGCTGTGAGGGCTTCACACTTAAGACGCCTGCCTGGCACAGAGCGAAGCACTCAACAGATGGATGATTGTACTCTCCTGTCACTTTGGATAAAGAGATAAAACCCCACCTGGCCATTTTAAAGGCCGCTCAAGACTATTTGGCATGAGGACAAGTAACCCCACTTGCTTGGAAGCTGAGATGAGAGACGAGGAGGGAAGAGGTCCCGTTTCTGCATACTCCCCACTCCTGAAGGTCCAGACAAGAGCCAGGGTGTGAACAGCGATGGCCACGTCATCTCTGAAGCTCTCAGGGGGCTGGTTTCACAAAAATCTGTTTTCTCTTCAGAGTGGAGATGCCACGGCTGGTCCAGCATCATACCCACCCCCCTCCTCCTGCTTTCTGCCCCTGGAGGAGATGGCCC
>PVIJ01008744.1:58327-71985 GCA_004024925.1 Scalopus aquaticus
ACCCATTTTATGTACTATTATTAGTTTTAAAATATAATTTATATATGTTTTACAAAATAGTTTTTTTTTTTTTTTTACAGTGTTTGCTCTCTTTTCTCAGGTGCCCTCTCCATAGAATTCCCACCACCAGCTCACCCGGGCGCCGTCACCCCAGGCCCTTGTGCTCGTCCCTCCCTCGCATTGAGCCCTCTCCACCCCCCCCCCGCCCCCCGCAGAATGTCTCTGAATTATGGTTGTTTATTTTTGTTTTGTTGCGTTGTGTTTATTATTGTCCCCCCCTCTCCCATTTGGTTCCCCTGTATTCCTGACAAAGGAGGTTCTCATCCTACTGCTACCCCGGTGTGCCACGCCGGACCAAGCGTGCTGCGGGCTGCTGCTGAGCAGCTGCGTCAACGCGACCAGGCTCCTTGCGCTCCCGGGGGTCTTCCCTTCCCCAGTCAGGGAGCCCCAGACACCAGAATAAAGATGAAACTGCTCTTCTGAGACAGTCTCCAACTGTCCAAAATGAGGGTTGGGGAAGCCCACCTGGAGGCTGCATTCCAGGCCGTGTTGCCCACTTCGTACCCAACGGATGAGGGTACCCAACGGCTGAGGGTACCCAGGGCCAAGGGGCAGCCGTCTCCGTGGAATGTTTAAGAAAACCCAGCTGTGCGCGAGACAGCCGTGCCCCCCCCAGGGACGTCTTGGGTGGTGTCAAAGGTATTTTGTGTTTTCAGGCAAAAATCCAACATGATTATATCTTAATAGAACTGTTGGGCTGGTATCGTAGGTGACTACTTTATGACTATTTTAACACTACATTCAGAAGGAGAATGCAGAATGAGCAGGAGTGCACCCCTTCTCCGTTCCGTAACGGTGGCTATTGCTGAGAGGGGGCTACATGCCAAGATTGGGCTCAGCATCTTGAGCATCTTAAACATCTTTTCTTCGATCTTCACATGGTTACCTGCATGTCACTCTCAGTGGGACTGTGCCCATCCTTTCTCTTAGAGTCATGTAAAGGGAGGCAGAGAGAGGCTAAGTAGCTTGCCCGAGGCCTCCCAGCTACCATGTGGCAGAGGTGGGCTTTGGAGTCAAGGGCTTTAGGCAACGGCTCCGCTCAAGGAGCAACCCCGCAGCCAGGCGTGTCAGGCTTCTTATCACCTTCCACTTTAGGTTCGCACTCAGCCTCCCTCTCCATTTTCACTGTCACTAAGCAAGGTCTTTATCACTGTATCCTCAATTTACCAAGTTAGCAGCCTCTTAACATCCCTTATTTCTAAGCTCTCTACTCACTGTCCACACCATGCCACAACTGTCTTGCTAAAAGACACCTTTGCAATGTTCTCTCCCACAATTACCTTTAATGACTCCCTGTCCTCAGAGGCCAGACTCCCTGTTCTGTGCCTGGTGTTCAAAGCCCTACAACCCTCCCTCTTGCTTTATTGCCTTATTATTCACTTTCCTTTGGTTTGTTAAATTGTGCTGAATTTAACACAAATTGATTCACTTGTCACCCATGAAACATTCCCTGCATTTTCTTGCCTGTAAACTTTTTATTCCCACTGTTCCTCCTGCTTGGAAAACCCAACCAGGTCCGCCTTTCATCTGCAGCTCACATTCTAGTTCCTCCATAAGCTCTCTGTCCCCCCACCCCCCACCCTTCCCCAAGCCCCAGATGAGCTCTATCTGATTTTGTGGCATGTATTGTCGTGGTGGTTCGGAATGGGTGGTCTGTAGGTGTATTCTTTTGGGTCAGCCTGTTTTTAGGAAAAAATAGAAGCGTGTGAATGCTTTTGGGTGGGGCAAATTGGAATTTGCCAGAATCCCTAGACCCCTGATGTTCTTATATGCTGTTTTCTTCGCTAATTTATGCTCAAGCTTTGGGCTTGCCATCTCCACTTGTCAGGTGGACCATCATGTACAGTTTTGTGCTATTGGCACCTCATTTACCTATTAACATCATGCCTTCCAAGCTGCTAGTCTTCAAAAAATTCCCTGACATTGTATTTTTTATTTTTTCTCTGACATTTTAGATTTGACCCTCTTCCCCTAGCTTATCAAGTACTAAGTAGTTCCCAAATAAAATATTTCCTGCAGCAGGGGAATTATTACCCAAAGAAACTCAATGTACTTTTTAGGATGTTCATACTCGATCAAGTTTCTGCTTTGTGATATTTTCTTAAAACTGGGACATTTTTAAATGGCCTCCCATAAAAGGACTCCAGAGCTCCAATCCTTGCTTTTCTATGTATTAGCTGTGAGGCCTCAGCGAATCCCAGCACTTCCCCGTTTCCTCCTCTGTGCAATCAGGAGAAAACAACTGCATTGCAGGGTTTTCTAACAATCCCTGTGACGCAGCAGCAGCTCAGTAAATGGGGGACATTCACTGTCTCCGCGAGCAGCCTTCTTCGGTGCTTCGAGTTCCTGGGTTCCTGGCGTCACGGTTGACTCATGACAGAGACTCTGGGCTCTTCTGGGCACGGAGCTCACAGGAGAGATGCCCACTCTAATCCTGTCCTTATTTCATAGACGGGGACACTGGGCGGACGCAGGACTGCGCGTGTGCGGTTCCTGCACCGAGCATGGGGAGCGCACGTCTGTGGCCGGGCTCCTCCGCCGACGGGCGCCTCACACCCCCCGCTCACAGCCCGGGGGAGGCGGCACTGCCACCATTTCTGAGACACCGAGAGCTCTGGGGAACGTGGCTCCAGAGCCAAATGCTTCTCTGCTCTGACTCCGGCAGCAGCAATCACAAATTGTCACTCATGCCCTAAGTGTGTCTGCGCAGCTCTCCGACACCCCGCACCTCAAATTCTGTCACTGCTGCCTATCACACACTAATCACAATGCTAAGAAAAAATAGTACCTTTTTACTACAAATAGGATTTAGCTCAGAGGTTCTCAAACACTATGTGCAGACTAGTGTCAACACAGGGAGTTTTGCCAGTTTGTGCTGAAATAAGAAAATTGAGCACAATAACAGGGAAATGTTCAGAAATGAATATTGATTTGATATTTGTTCAGAGACTCTAACTTCATGATTTTGTGTCTGAGTTATGAAAATCACCTTTGAAACCTAATGATGAGATGGTTCCAAAATACCTGATACACACAGAAACAAAACGAAGGGGGAGACAAAACCAAACCAAAATAAACTCTAGAAATCTCTCTCTAAAATTGAGGCTACGAGAGGAGGGGAGAAGGTGGAGAGCCAAGTGAGGAGGGGACCCAGTGCACCCTGGTGGAAGACTCTGGGTGCCGGGGTGGTGGGTATGGTGTGTAACACATACTTGAAGAAGTGTGAGCCTGGACTTCTCAATCATATACAGTGTTGTAAACCAGTATTACCTCAATAAAATAACACAATAAAAAATAAAATGGTAGTGGTAATAGTGGATTTTAAAAATGTTTTTACTTATCAAAAAGTCCACGCATAATGGTTGAAATTCATAAAATCCATCAATCTAGCAACATGACTTTAGTCTGCCGTCTGATAGAATGACATGATGTCTCCGTGTTTATTCATGTAACCGGGGCAGACTCCGCCCTTTTGGAGCCCGTGGCTTAGAGATATCTGTTCAGTAAAGCTCCTGTGGCTGATTACTTTAAGCTCCACGCAATACCTGTATCCCAGCCCAGGTTCCACATAGTTTATCTTTGTCTTCCTTTGAGATCACTCACATTCTAACTAGTTGAGTAACAGTTTGTTGGTAAAACAACCATCTGAGACTAAGGCCCTGACCGTGAAACATTTTCATAACTGTTTCTCAAAGTCATTTCCCAGTGTTCCAGTGTTGTCAGAGCTACTCTTCCAAGCGGCTTCTATTGTGAAAATCACTGCTTACTGGCTTAGTATAATAACAGGAGCGATAGTGATAGGAAGGGGAGAACACATGAGAGGCTTCTTAGAGTATGTCCCCACTGAAAATTTTTCTTTATGCCTTTTTTAAACTTAGCTGGTTTGAATTAAGGGAAAAAAATAACAGCCTATGATGCTAACACTGCATATGAGTAAGGGAGCGTTTTTGCATTTTATTTATGTTACGTGTAAATAAAATAGATGCATGTTTCATTACAATATTCTATTATGTTATATCTCTAAAATGCTACATCTTCCCATTCCAGTAAGCCTTGGGCAATTGGCAAGCACCCCAAATCATGTCCCTTCCTTTACAGACCTCTTGTTAAATGCGTCCCAGCACACCACTGTCTACTATTCCCAGTCCTCCCAGGCAAACTCAGAAATCAACTATCAATGCTACTTCTCTTTCACAGATGAGAAAATTGATGTTGTGAGCATGAAAAAATCTGTTCAAATTCTTACCACTGACAAACAGTAAACCCAGGACCAGAGTGCAGGGCTCTGAACGCCTACCTGATGTCCCTGCTATCCTAGAGAACAAAGGCCACCTCAGACCCGAAGAGAAACTTGGATGCTAGGGTGAACACTCAGGCTTAGTCATGACCCTGGAGAAAGTTCTGCCCTGAGCATCGGCTGAGAGATCAAAGATTTTCATTCCTGTAACAGAAATCCTTAAAATATGAAAAATATGGCTTTAGCTAGTAATCCCCAAGTGTTGTCTCATAAGAAACTCTCAGTATTTAGTGAGGTTGGGAACTGGTGGGTGATATGAAAAGATGAGACTTACTAGACAACTAGAAGCTGTGTTGCTGATGCTTTGGATACCTCAACTTCTCCCACATTTGCTCTCATCCTCACTGCCACATACTCACATAAGACACACATGGTAAAGTTGGTAACATGATAAAAAATAAAGAGAATGAGGTGGTGCAAGGGGTTACGTCTCAGCACTTTGAAGCTATGTCAGCCACTGTGGCATGAGTTTAAGGCCCCACCAGGGAGCTGACCCACTTGGCACAGCACACCTCTTCTGCCTTACCCGCTGCTTCCCTCAGCAGTGTACTTCAGTCAGTCTACCTGTTCTGCTCCCCACTCTGTCTCTGGTGAATCCTCCCACACCCCCTCCCCACCTCTGGCCTAAACCCCAGCTTTTGTATACATAAATAAATAAATCTTTAAAAAAAATAAAGAGAATGAAATTAAGTTGGAACACTTGAAATATACCTTTCAAGAAGACCTCAGTCATATCTATTTGCATAATTCTATTTTTTGTAACACTTATAAGATTATATAATAGAACCAATCTAAGGGCACACATAGTAGAGAAATGTTTGCAGGTTTCCCAAGAGTAAGGCATATAATTTCTTAAATAGAAAGGAATTCAGCATCTGCCTCCACTTCAGAAACCATTGGTATTAACTCTACGAACTCTCAGAGACTATGGTTTAGAAATCTCTTATAGAGCAAAGAGTGTATTTAGTATATTTCACTTCGTTAAAATTAATAAAAGGAATGCAATACTTGATAATTAAGGAATGACTTGAATGGCCCAGCTACTGCCCTCAAGGGACTCTCCTCACTGGCCGCGCTTGCTCGGTGCTTCCATCGTTATTACACTGGTGCTTCTGTAATGGTATTTCTAATTCAGTATTTGACTCTCAATTTGACACTCAACCTTCCACCGCCGCCCCCCCCCCCCCCCGACGTCTATCTTTTTTTCTATCTTGGGAACTCAGGTACATTGTAAATGCTGCCCTTGACAACCACAATATACAGTGTTTATAATGGAGTGTTTGTCTAGACGCAACGTCATGCTAAATATAAAAGGGCAGGGGCAGTCTCGCCACCAAATAATACACTTGGGTATTCAACTTGCAACAACTGAATTTTTAAGTATGAGTGATGGTTTCTTATATAAAAATGAAGGACTGTGACTGGGTGAGAATGGAGTCTGGGTACATTCCATGGCCCTCTGGAGTCATTTCCTAACTACAAGACACTCTTCACTACTGTTACATCCAAACAGGATGGACCAAGAGGTGGAGGGAGCTTACACTGTCAGCTTAACACAGAACTTTCAATGAAGAAAGGAGGGCTACTGGGTGACCTTGACAGCTTTTATATTTCCACGTGCACATATCAGGCAGCAGACGCAGAGAGCAGGCATGTCCGTTCTCAGTTCAAGCCATTCTCTCATCGCTCACGACGCTTGGCGCGGAGGCTTCCTGGTGCAGCTTGGACTGCTCGCCCTTTGCTTGAGAGTCCATGGAAACTCAGCTGGACTGGTGGGTCCCCCAGGGCTCCATTCTTTAACTCCCTTTCGAACATGTACAGGAGACATTCCTGCAGCCTACTTAGGAAACTATTTCTTGAGGAACAGTCATCACATTTCTGAAAAATTATGGTGGCAGCTGATCCAAAATCTTGGCCTTGAACTCCAGCCAATATTTTCTTGACTCCAAAGTGTCCTGCCAAAACAAAGTAATTGCACAGCTGACAGAACCTCTCTTGTTACCTCTCAGGAATGACCATAATTTACAGCCTGCAATGCCAATGGGGGTCTCCCAGTGAACATACAGCTACTTTGGGTGCCTTTCAGTGAGTCATCTCAGGGCTAATGACTTTCTCATATTTACCTTCTCAGGAAAACACGGAATTCCTTGTTAGAGGGGCATGAACACCGCTGATAAGGAGCTCTGTTTTTACTGTAACTGTGTGCTCCTTTTCTCCTTCTAGGTGCCTATTGATTTCCTGTCTGAGAGTTTGGTGCTATTTCCTGAGACCTCCAATTCTTCTCTTGGGTCCTGGTTTCAGATTTGAGGTAGACACGACCAAAGTTTTCACTATGGAGATTTGTTAAAAGAAAGACACCACATTGGGTTTTTTAAAACAGGCAGTTTCTCTCCTTTTAAAAGGAATAATCACTTTATTTTTCTGAACACTCTAGTACATTTGAAGGCAAGGTAGGTTTTGGTCTCAGGATCCTTTGGTCTATAGATTCTACAGTCTAGTAGCTTTGGAATGGAGCAGGCAGGAAGAGCGGAAGATGGGTCCCTAAATTTTGGGAACTTGGGTGAGAAGATGAGGAGCTGGAGGCTGCAGGTGACTAATGCTTGAGAGTTGCAGACTCTGGGGGTCTCCAGGTTCTGTTGTTTTGCTTAAGTGGCTTTGGAGTCCTCTGCTTTCTGCGAGAGGTAATCTATCCAGGAGAAGCACTGAAAAAGTTCCTTATGCTCTTCCTCAGGACCAATGACTGGGAAAAAAATCTGGGGACATGTTTTGACCAGGAGCCTAGAAGTCACTCAAGGTCACCCAAGAGAAATATTTAGTCATGGCAAATTTTCTCTGAAACATTCATCTCTGTTCCTGCATGACAGCTAAAGCCCAAGTCCTTTCTCTGTAAGCTGGCAAGCTCCCCGCCCCTTTCGTACCCAGAGGCAGTCCCTTGGCGCATACTCTTTCTGTTCTGGTGTTTACTCAACCCCTTCTGCATTTTGTGTCCCTGAGCTTTCCCTTAATTTTTTTTGGTGACCTCAGCTATGCATTTACAGGAACATTTGTTACAGAACAATATTTCTAGCTGTTCCACAGTGGGCAGTTTCCAGATTACCATATTTCCCATACTGCAAGAAATGACGTCTTTGAAATTTCATGCAAAGGGGGTGAAAAGAGATCCATGACCTTTCTTAGGAAGAAAGGCATTGGCAAAGCTCTGAGTAGGGTTATCGAGGTGAGGTAAGTTTATCCATTTGGTGGTCTTTATGACTTTTGTGGGGGAGCTTTCTGACATGGGCATCAGTTACATTTTCCTGCAGGGCTCCTGGGTCTGCTGCCTGGATCACCTCACTGAGTCCCTAGATGGCCACTGGACATACTCTCCACATGGGCAAGGGAGGCTCTTATTTATACCCGTGGTCTAGACTGCTGATCTCTGCTTCTTAGTCGCTAGCTCATTGGCTAACTTTGTTTTCAGCTCCCTGTTATCCAGAGGCTTCTCACTGACTGAATATTTTGAATCATTGCCTTGATCCAATCTAAAAAAACCCATGCATAACAGCTCAAAGAGGGATTAATATGGAAAGAAAATTTTTCCTTTATGACTAAAACTATGATGAACATAAACCAGAAATCTTAAAAAAAAAAAATGGCAGAGAGGATGGATGGGAGGAAAATGGATCCCTGAAGATGCTGGTAATCTTTCCGGAGCCACCACTGTAAGGACTTTTTTCTTAAGTGATGTCATTACTATTTAAGCTACTTGAGAGGGGGCTCGTTCTCTATTATTTGCAGCTCCAAACATCCCAGATCACATAGACATTATGGAGTTTGGTCTTTAAAACTGCTGAAAGGCTTTAGCAAAGTGCAGCATGGTAAGATGTAGTTTGAAAACAGGTGGTCTAGTTTTATCGTGTGGAGAAAGGGATGGAGAGACTTAAGGATGGATACAGAATATAAGTATAAAAGAACCAGGTTTGAGAGAGAAGATTATAAGGTACACCTTGGGCATGTTGAGTTTAACCTGCTTTAAATTTTTGTAGTGGAGATGCCAAGTGGTGGTGAAATTAGGAAACTTAGAAATGAGACCTTGTGTGAAGAGATATATCTAGGAGTCACCGATATATGGAACATGCCAATATTTATCTTGAAATCATGGATGTGGGTGGGTGCGCCTGCCTGGAAGGAAACCTAAGGAATCTCAGCATTTACTAGGGACAGGATAGAAGAGGGCAAGCATTCAAAGGAGACAGAGAATGGGAGGCATTGAGAGGGTTTAAATACGCTGAAGTTAGTTCACAGATTTCAATGTAAGAACCCAGGAGACAGAGGATTGGACTGGATGATTTCTCAGAATCTTCCCATTTCTTGTATTACTAGGTACTATGTCTCATTTCTCTTACCACGCAAGGTACTTTAGAGGTCAGAAACTTCTCTCCTTAACTGGCAAGGTGCTTTGAGTATAGTTGGACGTTAATACATTCTTTGGTGAATAAGTATTTGGCAAGTAATGAAGAATACTGGGTGAAATTGCTGAAACTTCTCTTTTACGGAATTCTTTTTTTGGCATGTGTTTTTTAAATTGTATTATGTTTTTATCATGGTAATGTTGGTTTACAGCACATATGTCATTCAAAGGTATAGATTCACATCTCTTCAGATGTATGTTACCATATCACACCCACCACAAAATACACCTATGATACTTCCATAGTCCATCCTCTGGCTGGTTGGTCTATCTGTCTTCTGTCTATCTAATTATCTATCAGATCTAAATGTCTGTCTATCTATCTATCTATCTATCTATCTATCTATCTATCTATCTATCTATCTATCTATCTATCTATCTATCTTTTATTGACTTCTTGATCATAACCTATAAAGCGTGATTGAGTTTAAAGTTTCAGTAAAAAGAAGACATATGAAGAGAGCTAAGGGTCACTGCACATTTTCCTAAAGTCCTATATTTAATGAGCATTCAGCCATCTGTGTAAGGTGGTAGAATCTTTACCAATCACTCACTTCCAGACATCTGATTATTTCAATATGATCAGAACATACAGAAGATGAAATACTATTTACTCTAACCAGATATTTTTACGCTACCAGTGTTGATTATTCCCTTATGCCTTGCTATACTTCCAAATTGGATCCTCCCTCAGTTGAGGAAGAAAGGAATGTTGTGTTTGGCCAAAGTAGGCTTCAAAAATGAATCTAACATCAGAGATTGGTATAATCTGCAAGATAGTCACTAGTATCGGTTAGTCTTACTAAAGTCCAGTTTTGTGATTGTGTTTCTAGCTGTTATCTATGCCAAACAGTACACTTAACATTCAGCTGAATTCATTACAAAGATCTAAGAATTGACAAATTACTTGATCATGTCTTATAGGACAATTGAATAAAGTACAGATTGGAAGATTTACTGAAATCTACCTTTCTTGATACATTCTATTTGCTAGTTTCTTCAATATTGTTACTTCATTTGACAAGAGTACTAAATACACACACACACACACACACACACACACACACACACACGTTTCCTGGCTTTGCCGACATGCTTCTAAGTAATTGAACTTTTTGAATATTATTAGACCATTTACAATGATCATTTTAAGAGAAATAAGTTAAATAATTTCAAGCCTCAGATCTTTAAGAAAACTACATTGGCTCTTCTGCTTTCACATATCCAAAAGTCTCTCAGAATTCCCTCTTTCTGAAGCCAGTAACCATTAAGTCACTCTTAAACCCACACTAAGTACTATTTAACACAGGGGACGGAAAGCCAGATAGGTCTGGTTTTTGGTATCAGTAGTGTCTTTGTTGTGGAAAGATGTCAGTTTCCAAATTCTTACTACACTGTACAGACCTGTGTACCTCAGGGAACTTTATAGCTCAAACCCCACTCCTTGGGGACTTATAGCAACTTGTAAATCCATGAGGAATTTTTCAGCAAAGTTCTACTTCTTAGTTTATTCATGGATTAGCCTTGTAAGAGTAGATTCATTCTAAGGCTCTAATGAGCAGAGTTTTTTTTTTTCCTCACACTGAAAAGAACACTTGCCTCTCTTTTTCCAACCTCTGATGGTTTTAGAATTTATGTTCTCAGTTATATCCCCCATTGACTTTGAAATCTTAGAAAATACCATGGTTCTTCCCAGAATCTAGCACTATTCAAAGCCTTTCTTTATGTAGCACTAGAAAATGGAGACCCACAAAACTATTTCATATGAATTTGTTGCTCTGGTCTTTCAACTCACTAGAACTCATGACAGTGGTCAAGTAATGTGCAATTTCTGTTATTTGGGGTGGAGAACAAGGAGAAGATTTTCAAGGTAAGGTCAGAGTTGTGCTAAGGGGAATTTCTTTTTCTTTTTACCAGAAAAGATTAAAAAGAAGAACAATGGATGTCTTCAGAACCCACCTGGGAAAGTGCCAGTGTCTGCTCTGTTCATTGGCTGTACCTGCTGGCACCATGGCTGGTACTGGACTGGGTGCTTTAATCCCACTGACTTTTATGCAGTTAGCTGTATCTAGGCTTTTGTTACTTTCTGTTCAGGGCAGAAGTTCCTGTGAGTCTTCAAAACCTGCTAATTTCTGTTGCATTAGTCCCAAACTTCATTCCTTTTCGCTTCATCTTGGTTCAAATGTATTTCAAGGGCATTTTCTTTTTTTGATCCTAGTATATAAAATCTTTGAGCTGAAAGATTTCTTACACAATATGATGTCCTCATTTTACAGATGAGAAAAATGAGGTGTGGACAAAAAAGGGAAAGTACTGATAATGATTTAATGGATTTGTTGTAAGTCCTAGGAATTCTGAGTACTAATTCAGCCACCAGCCTGAAGAGGCAATATAATTTTAGGCAGGAATCAGAACCAGTATCTGAGCAGTTTGTTCTCTCTATAAGATTCAGTATTAGTTTTCTGTGCTATGTAACACACTGGCACAAACACAGTATCTTAAAACAATAGATATTTTTGATCTCAATATTACACACTAGATATGCCATATATGACATATATGTGTACCTATATGCTTTACAATACACATATTACCATTTCTGTGGGCCAGGAGTCTGCTCAAGGCTTAGCAGAAGCCTCTGGACTCAGGTTGCAATAGTCAAAGTAGCAGCTGGGTGGGTTCTCTGGAGGCCTGATGGAAAAGTGTCCTCTTCTGAGGTTTCTCAGGTTGTTGGCAGATATTTTTCCCTTGTAGATGTGGCCCTAGTTTCCTTCTGACTGTTGGTTAGAGGTTGTCCTCAGCAACTAGAGGCCATTGTCACCTCCTTACTGTGTGGGCTTCTTAACATGCCCACTTACGTCTTCAAAGTCAGCAGGGAAAGTCTCAAGAAAGAGTCTTACAGAACTTGACATAATTAAGGAGAGACTAGCATCACTTTTGCCATATTCTGTTGGCTGGAAACAACTCAGGGGAGGAGATTATACAAGGCAGTCAATACCAGAAGACGAGACTCACTAGAATCATTTTAGGTTCTGTTTTCAACTGTTGCAACACCTTGAACAAATGCCTTTCCTAGGCTGACGGGCATAAATTCTAGGCATACAATATTTTCATGTGGATGACCATTAACTTATAAGCAGGTTTCTAGTGGTATATCTTGGACTATATTCCCTTATGTCTTTCAATACTTGTATCCCTTTTATCAAGGACTCCATGAAAATATAAGTTTTTCACACTTATGGGTGAATGAAATCAAAGTGTTAGTAAATAATTGGGATGACAATTAGGTTTCGATTTTACTTCCATGTTAGTGTAATGGGGATAATATTTTTGATTTATATTAAGATGATTTTTGTTTTTGAATTTCCTTACATGTGATCTTTTCTTATTCAGTCAGAGGCATCTACTCTCCTTGGGGGAAAATTAGGATTTCTGCAGCAAGAAGCAGGGACAAAGACAATACTGAACTTCTGTATTCCAAAATGAAAGTTTTGAGTTTTGATGGACAATATTTAGGAAAACTGGCTTTGTTGAGAGAGAAGAGACTTTTGTAAATTTTTTTAGCCCCCAGTAACGTTTTTAAATATGGAATTTTAATAAGAGTAACAGGGGAAAGGGAATTTAGGTGTGATGTCATAGAAACTTCTATTTCATTAAGGAAGGAAGGAAAGCTTACCCCTTGTAATCTCAGAGGGCTATGGGAAGGAAAAAGCAGAAAAACTGGAGGTCAGAAGTTAGAGCTCTTTAGGCATTTTGTTCAAAGCCAAAAATTCAGGGCTGCTGAAATATCCAAAGGGGTAATGAAAATCCAATTATACTAGAACAATTGGCCAGTTTCCTAAGGGGTAACCTCAGGTAACCTGCAAACTTCTAGAACGGTCTCATAACGGGCTGAGCAACCCTAATTCCCAACGTGGCACAGCACAGGGAGGTGACTTGATTAGATGACCTGAGGCACTTCCACCCTTCTGTGATCTGTTTGTGTTCTAGAAGCTCAGACACCCTCACCTGCCTCAGGAGAGGCTGAGAAGGCTGGAAGGCAGAACAGATTCACAGTGACATTCTTGGAACTTACCCCGGCCCTGGGATCCAGGAAAACAAGCGAAAGCTAAGAGATCCCCACCCTTTTGTATTTCAGGAGAAGGCTCATGGCAAGGAAGCCCTCTCCCCACGTGACCTAGTTAAGGCTCTCAGATGCACCTCGCTTACCTATGACAAGGCCAACACACATCTTCCAAAGTCCTGTTCTTTGCCTCATAAATGATTAGCTGAACTGCTTGTGTTCATTGAGCAAGTGGAACAAAATACTTGTTGATTAAGTGTAGGTAGGGGTAGGATCTTTCTTTTCCCAAGGTCTCTGAACTTTGCCCCACTCAGCCTGGGGCCACATACCACCCATGCTAAGAGTAGGGGGATCTCAGGGGAAAAGATTCTGTAATCTACTATTCTATCACACCACCCTTTTGTCCCAGTTCCCTACACCTAGGTCTTTTTTTTTTTTTTTTTTTAGCTCTGTTTCCTCTTCTCTATAGAAGAAAAACTCTTTGCTGAACTCTCAAGATGCTCAGAGATCTACGGTCAGGTGTTTTCCTCTTATTGCAACCATCCTTTTGAGTCGTGTCTCTTTACTAAGTTTGGGGTTTTTTTTTTTTTAATATATATTTTTATTGTTATTTATGTCTTTTACATTTTGCATTCCCCTTGGGTAGCCCACCACCAATTCACCCGTGATCCATCTCCATGGTCCCTTGTGTTCTTTTCTATTCCATTTTGTGCCCTTTCCCTTCCCTCCCTCCGGCTCCTTCCTCCCCCCCTTCCCCCCCCACTGATTGTCTCTCTCCCACCCGGCCT